>CABHPR010146394.1:71063-83488 GCA_902168415.1 Peromyscus melanophrys
TGTGTGTGTGTGTGTGTGTGTGTGTGTGTGTGTGTGTGTGTGTGTGTAAAACAACAGTAATTAAAGAAGAAAGAGGTCATGAATCTGAAAGGAGTTGCGGAGGGACTGGAGAAGGTGGGTGGGGAGAGGGAGAGATGGAAGTGGAGTAGAGAGGCACTGGGAAGCCAGTGGAGACAGGATGGATGGAAATGATGGAAATACAGTACTTGGGTCTGAAATTCTCAAGAAAAAATAGAAAAAAAATTAAAAAGCAGTTAGGTATTAACATGATAGAATGGGGAAGGAATAAACAAACATTCAAAAATATTAATTTAAAATATAGGTTCCTTCACGGGGAGTTGTACTGTGTTTGGGAGGTTTATGGTCTTTCTATCATAAACCTCATTGAGAGGGAATGTCTTGAGAGTCTCATCTGTAAAGTGGGGACATTAGCCCCTTACCCCTTAGCCAACAGAAAACGAGATGAGACTTAATAGATGTTTTAAAGGGCCTCTCAAAACCCAAAACATACACATACAGATTTCCACTACCTGATAGGATGTCCTTTGAAATCATTAGGGGAGAGAATCATCTTAGACCTAAGTACATGCTGCTTTGTCGTTGTATGAGATTTTGTTTGAAGGTTTGTGTAATTACTACTTACAAATTTCGGTACTTCTTTTTAACAAAAACAACAAAGCCCTCACAATTCCTTAACTATTTAACTTAACCTATCATTTTTGTACTCTAGAAGGAAGCTGATTTCACATTCTACTCTTCTAAGAGTTCAAGTTTACTTGGAAATGGCTTGTCAGTGAATGATTTACAGACAGGGAAACTGCTGAGCAGTTCTGTAATGCTCAGACTGTGTTCTGAACTTCTTCAACCTGAACCCTTGCCCCTTCTGTTTAGTGATGTTCCTGCACACCTTGTCCTTTTTGCTTTCATCACAGAGGATCATAAAAGTTCTCTCTAAGTTGTTATTTTGGTTAATATTTAGGGTAAAAGCAATTTAACTCATTCCTGTCCTCAACCTTTCTACTCTTATTCCTGCTCTGTTCCCAGCTCATTTGTGAGATCTGTGGTATGCTTATACTACCTTAAAAGAATTCAGTGTATATGAAATAAATATTGTTCATTGCTGACACATGAAACATATGATATAATTAAGTTGCTTTTTCATATACTTGGTTTGCTACTTTAAACTTATGTATACAACAGTCAAAACAAGAAAATACATTAATGAAAATTTGATTGTCAAAAATGTGTAATACACTAAAAATAACTATAGTAAAAATATACATGATGATATAGAGAAAAAACTCAATACTTAGGTAGAAGATAACAAGAAATGTATATACAATCTTTTCCTGTGAATGAATAAAAATTATATCCAAAAAACTTATGGGTATAATGCATGCAGTCAAATTAAAAACTCAATAAATACTTCATTTAAAAAATCATAGAAAAAAATAAAATTAGATGGTATATTTTGACATGGTTTAACTTAGTTAAGACTTGGCCTACTAAGTATGAAATCACATCCTATAACTATCATAATTGTTTTTGACTTTTAGACAATTACTACTTATATCTTACTTAAAATGATTTCTTGATAAAGTTTATCTACTGGATTTCCTTTTCCTTATAAAGTTATTATAGACTAATTTTAACTTAGAAGTTTTAACATGTATTATCATTACAACTCATAATTATTTTGCTTTCTTTTCAGTATTTGAAAGGCATACATATACTTTTGAACTTTATTGAAGTGATTTTAAAAAATCTCTTATAATAAAATAAGAGTAAAATGATAACTTTTAATTATACTATATTAAACAAAATAAGTTTGTACATTTTTTACTCTCAGTATCCTTTTGTTTGTAAAAATGTATTTTATATTTAGAAGTTCAAAATTATTATTTATCATTTAAAAATATTACTTTTAAATAATCTTATACTTTGCATTTGGCTCTATAAAAATCATCAGTTATTTTTAGATATAAGTTCATTCATTAGTAAATATTGTTAATATTTTTTGCAGCTCCCCATTCTTTCCTTTTATGTTAAAATACTAAGTCACTGGAGTATCATTCAGAGAAAATGACACAGAGCTGTTACATGTTCTACATTTTTGATTTATATGTGAGGATCAATACTAGTAGAGACAATACTTTTCTGAGTTTAAGCTTTGGAAACCAACATTTTTTCTCCTAGGGAGTTAAAGATATTTAAACCAAAGTAAGAAAGATATGAGTGTGGCAAATTCGTGATATTGTTGTATGAAAAGGGATCAGACTTAGCCTGTGTAATTCCACAGGGCGAAAGTAAGATCAAAGGGTAGAAGTTATACAGAAAGTTGTCTGAATAAAAAAGTGAGATCTCTAAACTCAGAGCTTTTTTATATGAGGTAAGACTGCCTTACAGAGTCATAAATATAACATAAGCATTCTTGCAGTGATTTGGTACCCACTTCTCACAGGACTGTACGAAAGTATTTTATACTAGACACTTTTAACTTGCCTCTAAGTAAATAGGTATCTGATCTTTAATAAATGAATGACTTATCCTTTTTCTTTGTCAAAGCTACAATTTTTTTCTGGCATATTATAATTCAATAGGATCATTAAAATAATACTTTATGTATATTAATCAGCTAACCTGTGTATATCTCTGTACTTAATCATCTGAAATAATACAGCCTTAGTTACTTGGGATAGTTAACATATAGCCTATTATCCACAACAGTGTGCAAATTTTTGTTGAATCTTGGATAGAAAAGGTTGCATTTCAGGTTTTTTTTGTTGTTGTTGTTGCATCTATCTTGAACCATCTTTGAATAAAACAAACAGTAAGGCAGACATTCATATGTCTCACACTAGCTTTCCCCCAAAGTAAAGATCAGTTTCTAACTCCATTATGTAGTAAGTGGGTATTGAACTAAAGGGATTCTAAATAGTCCTTTAGTAGACATTTTAAGTTTATTTTTTTAATTTGTAGATTTAAATGCTTCTTGAGTATTGTCTTGGTTTGCTTTTTATTGCTATAATAGAGGCCATGGTCCAAAGCAACTTGAGGGAGAAAGAATTTATTTGGCTTACATTTCTAGGTAACAGTTCATTATAGAGGGAAGCAAAGGGAGGAGCCCAAGCACAGCAGGAACTTGGAGGCAGGAACAGAAGCAGAGGCCATGAGCAATGCTGTTTGCTGGCTTGTTCTCCAGGCTCGCCTTTTTATACAACCCAGGACTACTTTCCCAGGTGTGGCACTGCCCACAATTGGCTGAGCCCTCACACCAATCATTAACCAAGAGATGCTCCACAGACTTGCCTAAAGGCTAAATCTGATGGAGGCATTTAGTCAATTGAGAGTTCCTCTTCCCAGATGACCCTAGCTTGTGTCAAGTTGATTTAAAAAAAAAAAACTAACTAGCACAGGTTTAAGTATAAATATTTGGTGTTTAACATGGGAAAATTGAGTATTGCCTTTATTTTTAAAAGATGTATACTAGTCATATAAAGGAGCATAGGAAAATAACAATATAAACTTTACATTTTAATTTAATTTTTGTTTTAGCAATTCTCTATTTATAATTTTAAATGTGACATGAATTGTACCTGGGACAAAAGAAATACTTAGAGGAATATGGCAGAAAGAGCACAAACTTTTATTTCTTTCCTATTTCCTCTAAACAAAAGAGAGCTGTAGTAGTTAATCTTGATTATCAATTTCATACTTAGAAGTACCATGGAAACAAAACTCTGGGCATGTCTGTGGGGAAGTCTCTGGTTTATCTCAGTTGAGATAGGAAGATAAACCCTGAACACAATACAGGTGCCACCATTCTGTGGGCCAGCGTCTGGATTTAATAAAAATTAAGAAGGAAGTTAGCTCCAGCATTCAGGTCCCTCTTCTTCCTGACTACAGATGCAAGGTGACTGTGGTACCTTCCCCTCCATGCTAGGTCATATCCTGAAACTGTGGCCCCCAAATACACCAACTTTCCTTATGTAGCTTTTATCAGAAATTTTGTCACAGCAAAGGGAAAAGTACAGAGCAGTAAAGGGGAACTGTGGTGGTATTGTGTTCCCCAAAATATTGTGCACCCTAATAAACTTATATGGGGTCAGAGACAGAACAGCCACTAGATACAAAGGCTAGAAAATGGTGGCACTCACACCTTTAATCCTAGCATTCCAGAGGTAGAAATCCCTCTGGATCTCTGTGAGTTCAAGGCCACATTGGAAACAGCCAGGCATGGTGACACATGCCTTTAATCCCAGGGAGTGATCCTTTAATCCCAGGAAGTGATGTCAGAAAGCAGAAAGGTATATAAGGCACGAAAACCAGGAACTAGAAGCTTTTGGCTGGTTAAGCTTTGAGGTTTTCAAACAGCAGTTCAACTGAGAGCCATTGGGATGAGGACACAGAAGCTTCCAGTCTGAGGAAACAGGATCAGCTGAGGAACTGTGGAGGTGAGGAAGCTGTGGCTTGTTCTGCTTCTCTGATCTTCCAGCATTCACCCCAATAACTGGCCTCAGGTTTGATTTTATTAATAAGACTCTTTAAGATCCATGCTACAGGGAGCCAATAACATAGTGACATTTTAAAACAACATGGAAGCCTCTGGGGATGTCTGGATTTGGATTCTTCTGCTAGTGTGGGGTTCATATACATTATCAGAGCTTCAGATTCATTGTCTGCAAACCAGAAGATGCCTACTATATTCTATCATGACTACTGGTATAGGGAAGGCTCGGGATATACCAAAAACTATGATTATCTCTTCACATATTTAGTTTTATGTAATCTTCACCAAAACCAAGTGGGATAGTGTTTTCCAAACAGTTATACTAATATTAAATCCTCAGCCTATGTATAATCAAGTCCTTAAAAAAGTAAAGCATATAAACATTAAAATCTTAACTTAGCTTTAAAAATTTGTGAGAAACTTAGTTATTACTTGATATCATTTTTATATCTGTTTTCTGATGGCCGTGAGCTTCACGTCTCACTTGTACCATAATGATCTGTCCTTCCATACTGCCACAATTAATGGAACAGAATGATCCTATATCGAAACCTCTGAGAGTAGAATTTTAAGTTTAATTTGTTAGAATACTTTTCACAGAAAAGTAACTAAAATAGAAAGATAAGGCCACCATTTGTCAGTTTGGCACACAATAATATCACACTATATCATGTTTAATTTCCTAATGAAAACAATAACCAGGTCTTAACTACACCTAACATGATGAAGAGTGAGCTTATGATCAAAACATGTGAGTCAGAATCTTGATACCTCCTTCTCAGAGGAATTTGGACACTCTTGGAGTACAGGGCTAGAAGGTCCTATGTGGACGTTATGGATGGTTCTGGTGGCAGCTCAGAAGGCCAGAATATGAGCAGAGACAGTAAAGACAGCGTTCGCAAGATCTCAGGTCTCAAAATCAAATGAAGACTCTACTGGGAACCGAGCTAGAGTCATTCCCGTAACACTCTAGCAAAATGTCCTGAGCTTGTGTGTTTAATGGTGGTGAAAGACGTAAAGACATCATAGCATCGAGGCTATGGCCTGAGTATTTTGAGCTGCTTTTGGACAGATTTACAATGAGGAATATAAGAAAATACAGTAGAAAGTTTTAAAATTTTGCAATTTAGCAGGAAAAAGATTTGCTTAAAGTTGAGACTAAGGAGAAGATGTGGTTGCTGAAGATACAGCTAAAAAAAAAAAAAGCTGAGTACTTTGCATAGAAACAATAGGAATATTTGAGGCTATCTAAGGAATTGGCTCTATTCATAACCTCAGGCTCAGGGTTACAAAACTGTAACTAAACAGTTTGAAAGACTTTCATTGAGAAGAAAACAGTACTAGAATGCTGTATTAGTCAGGGATATATATGGGATTTATTAGAATGGCTTACACATTGTGGTCCAACTCTTCCAACAACTATTCTCCTAAAGGAGAATTCTCCCAACAATTCTAACTATTACAACAACAACTATTCTCCCAAAGGAAAGTCCAAGAATGCAGTAGTTGTTCATTCCACTATGCTGGATGTCCCCCCTGGTCTTCAGTATACGCCAGATTCCTGATGAAGTAGGCTCCAACGCCAGTGAAGAAATGAACTCACCAGTGAGAGTGACAGCAAGAGCAAGGTTAACAGCAAGCATTGCCTTCCCACATGTCCTTTATGTAGGCAGCCACTCGAAGGTGTGTCCCAGATTTAAGGGGATCTTCCTACCTCAGAAAGATCCAGATTTAGGGTGGGTCCACTTCAAATAATTCAATCAAGACAAATCCCTAACAGGTGTACCCAGCCATGTGGGTTTTAGTTAGTTCAAGTTGACAGCCAAGAATACCCATTATAAGGCCACCACTTGTCAGTTTGGCACACAATAATATCACACTATATCATGTTTAATTTCCTAATGAAAACAATAACCAGGTCTTAACTACACCTAACATGATGTAACTATTCACATACAACTACAAATACATTATAGATTTTAAAATCGGTGAAAAGTGCCTTGAGGGACATTCCTTCAATATCTTAAAACTTAAATATGATAAGCATTGATATTCTCTCAATTGATATTACATTGCATTATAAAGCATAGAGGAAAGAAAACTCAAATATCTGCACAAATACATTCTAAACAAAACAGACCAGAAACACCGCTATCAATTATAATCCTCATTTCTGCAACAGATCACATGGACTTAGCTGGCATTTAAAACTACCTTCTACTACCCATTCTGTATTACTCCACCATCAGAAATCACCTCAGCAGGTTTTGGTTCCCTTTTCTGGAAGAGCAACCCATACTGCCATTCCTGAAGAATCTGTGCCCTTTACCATCCTGCATGGATTGGCTTATTGCAGTTTCCATTTGCTTTAATCATAGGACATGGTAGCACCAAGAGACATCCTAAAGGATCTCCTGCACTCCTGATATAATCATTCTTGCCTCCATTATGGAGAAGCAATCCAATTTCCCCATGGTAATCTGAATCAATCATCTCTCCTAACACTATCATTCTTTCTTATCCTGTTGCCTTAAGGGCATTAGAAGCCCAAAGTGGCCAGAGGGTTTCTGAACTTGGAGTTCAAAGGAATGTTTGTTGTGTCCTCTGGCAGTAGTACTACCTATTCTGGAACAAAAACTTCTGTAGCAACAGAACTAAAGGTCATGGAAATAGAAACCGAAATTTTTCTTGTGGTTTACTACGGTGATAATGAGTGGAACCATACCCTATTCCATCACTTGGTTCCTGGACCAGTTTGTTCCAAATATGGGAGAAACTGTACCACATATTGAGCACTGATTCACATATACTGCCTTCTGGAAAATCCTGCCCCAGCTCTCGAGGCTGATGCCACTAAATTGGTACAATAACAGCGTCTTCAGAAGGCCATTCCATCCTATTATCTGGTCAACTCCTTCAGGATATTGGAGAAAGTGGTAAGACCAGTGAATTCCATCAGTGTGGGACCACTGTTACATTTCTCTGGCTGTAAAGTGAGTTCCTTAGTCAGAAGCAATACTGTGTAGAATACCATGATGGTGGATAAGGCATTCTGTAAGTCCAGAGGTGGTAGTTTTGGAGAAGCATTATGTGCAAGAAACACAGATCCATAGCCAGAATAAGTATCTAGTCCAATAAGGGCAAAACATTTCATAGAGAAAGTACTCCAATGTAGTCAGCCTACCACTGGGTGACTGGCTGGTTACCTGGTGAATGGTGCCATAACTGGAGTTCACTGTTGGTCTCTACAGTTGGCAGATCTGGCACTCAGCAACAGCTGTAGCCAGATCAACTTGGGTATGTGGAAGTTCGTTTGAGCCCATGAATATACTTCATCTTTGACACCACTTTTCCCATGGACCCTTTGGAAAATGATAGAGATGTCTGGGGAAACTGTCCATAGAATGGGTCATCCTATCTACTTGATTATTGAGCCCCTCCTCTGCAGAAGTCATCTTTGATGAGCATTTACATGGGACACAAATATCTTCACATCTTTCACATATTTGTAGAGATCTATCCACATACTTCTTCCCCAGAAGTCTCACCAGTTTCCAGCCAATCCATTGGCTGCAGCCCGTGAATCTGAACAATCACTCATTTGGCCATTTGTCAAACAAAACCAAATGTATGATTGTATATACTGCTCAAATTCTGCTCACTGTGAAGAATTTCCTTTGCCTGTGTTTTTCAAGGTTGTCCCAGAAAGAGGTTGTAGTGCTGTAGCTTTCCATTTCTGGGTGGTGTCTACCTAATGTGCAGAACCATCAGTAAACCAGGCCCTAGATTTCTCTTCCTTACTCAACTGATCATGACCCATGAGGCTATAGATTCATGCGTGGATGCAGATGGCATATAATGGAAAAGAAACCAGATGCTTTTTGATGTAATGTAGACGAATTTCTAAATGGTCTTATTAAATAAAAAACACAGAGCCAGATACAGGGGTAAAAACCCAAGAAATCAGGGAAATAGGGAAGGCCACAGCTAACCTCACCTCACCAACTCCACAGCTTCCAAAAGCAAGCTACTTCCTGTCTACCCATGCCTATATGCCTTTCTGTTCTGCCATCTGATTTGCTCTCTCTGTCCAACTACATCACTTTCTCTTCCTGCCCAGCTCTGTCACTTCCTGTCTGTCTGTACAGACCTCCAGACATGGTTAACTAGTGTTGGAATTTAAGGTATGTGCCACCAAGCCTGGCTCTGTTCCCAGTGTGGCCTTGAACTCACAGAAATCTGGACAGATCCCTGCCTGCCAAGTGATAGGATTAAAGGTATGTGCTACCATTGCCTGACTTCTATATAGTGGCTGGCTTTTTCCTCTGATCCTTAGATAAATTTTATTGGGAGACAACGTATATTGAGGGACACAATACATCACCACAATGTAACTTGCTTATGCCTTTAGGATCGGCTTGGGCCAATCATATATGTATATGTAGGAACCATCACCCCTTTGCATCTTTCAAGTCCTTGGTGGTGGCACTAATTTTCCAATACTTCCTGGAATACAATGTTGGCTTTGATTTACTGTTTTCCCTTGTAGAGGCAACTTCATTTGCTTCTGGTTGGCCTTTCCGACCACAATAACCCTCATTCTATAAGTCAGGGACAAATGTGGAGATTTTTTTCAACTTCTAACTATACCAGTTATACATTCTGAAACTAGGAAAATAACCACAGGATTAGTTTGGAAACCCACTGGGCCTACTGTTAGTTGGGGATTCAGCTAAAAACCCATGAATCACCTGACCCCCATAAGCCCCCTAATTTAACCAGAGGACCACATGCTTCTTGGGGCCTCCTAGAATTCAGTGTCAATTCTGAATCTATATTCAATAGAATCTGGAAAGTCTCATTGTTTTCTTTCCCCTAGTGTACAGTTATTATTGCAAAAGGCAGTAAGTTCCTCTGGGCAAAGACTGGAGAAAGGCTAACAATAAAAACGTATAGGTATTTTAACAAAGTCCTTCCTCAGGAGGACCTGGTCTTCCTTTCATTCTAGGGGTTCTGGGTCTGCAAACTGGCTCAAGTCTGGAAATTGGTTTGTGGGCCCATATTCCCTCTTGACATGTTTTGAGAACTTTTCTGCTTATACATATCAAGCAAAAATGGACTAGGCTTATCTATTTAATGTCTGGCAACACCATGACTGATTATTCAGTACCAAAGGTCCATAGGAATCATGCCACCCTAAAAATCACTTTGCCTATGCTGCCCAATATGGGTCAGGCCAGTGCTGCTACTTGGCCCCTGCTACTTTTGGGCCCAGTTAAATCCATCACATTTAATTCATCAAACTGAGCAGCAGCATCTCTGATCCTAAAGTCTGGGATAAGAAAAAAGGTCAACAATAAAGCTCTTCAAATGTGCTGCTGCCTCTCTCACCACTTTGCCTCTTATAGAATTAGTGAAGGGCATGTCTTCTGGGACCCCCCTTTGTGGAGAATAAGGTTTTACACAGCGTATGCATTCTAGCTTTGCAGTTTCCCTGAGTCTAAAATTCCCTTCAACACTAAGCCAGGCGATATCAAGCACCTCCTTTTCAGTAGGCCATCTTTTGATAAATGCTCCATTGAACCACTGAAAGAAACTTTTTATACCCTTTTTAACTCTATGAGTTTCCATATTAATCCTAGAATCTCTAGTCAGTGGGCCCATATCAATAAACTGAGACTAACCCAGGTTTATATTTTTTCCACCATTATCCTATACCCTTATAGGATACCCATGAAGAAACATATTCCCCAGACTTCTGCTTGAATGAATTAGCAAACTCATTAAACTCTCTAATAGTGGTCTCACCTCCTCATGTACTACACTTTCTTCCTCCCATCTAGGCATATGCCTAGCCTTAAGTCTGATTATAGGTCTAGAGACAACTATTGGTGGGCCCTGGCATCTCATTCAGAGAAAGTCAATGCTGGTTTAGCAAACAAAGAAGGATAAATTTCCTCAGTCAAAGGAGGAAACGGCAGTATTTCAGGGGTAGGGTGTGAGTACATTTTCTGCTGAGGGTGAAGAGACCCCTGCCTCAAGTGAGATAAGCCCTTGAGAAGCTGAGGGCTCAACGTTCTCAGCCTCAATAGGGTCCTCCCACACATTCCCATCACAAGTTACAGGATCCCATTCATTACCTATTACTGCCTTTATTTTAACCTCACATAGCCTCCAATTCTGGGACTCCAATTTTCATTATAGTCTAACAAATCTTTTAATGATTCCTTTGGTTTGATTTTCTACAACTTGAGTTCTGTTACAGCTGGACAGATGATCTCTGTCAAGACACACTTAGAAAGCTTTAGACTGTTTATGAACATCTGGAGCTAGTCAATTTGTCACTGAATTCCATTGTCCTATATCATCTTATCCTGAGTCCTAGATGTTGGTTAAATTTTTTTTTGAGCTCACCATTTTTCTTTGTCAATTTATCCAGAGGTGCCAGGAGCAACCAAAAAAAAATCATTAATTTCCTTATATTTCTAGAAATTGTCAAATATTTTATACAGTGTCACTAAATTCCTTGCCTCTTACAATTGTTGAATTGGGATAATTAAATTCATTTTTCTCAGTGAGTTTGTTAACTAGTGCACACCATGGGTTTTTAGTATTCTCCAAGCCTCTATAAGAGACATCAGTAACTGTAGGTGTTGGCAAATTGGAAAGCCTATTCAAGATACTTAAAAAATTCATTCCTTGTCCATGGCTAGTGTTACCATCAAAGGTCATGCAGATGTCCATCATCTGTACTGCCGCCTGAAGTCATATTGATGTCCGTGGGCCATGCTGCCACCAAGGATCATGTCTGCGTTCAAGGTCCTAACTGCAGCTGGGGTCAGTGATGTCTGGGGCCTGTGTCATCCACAAAAGCCATGTGGATATTCAAAGATCTGGGTTGCCACCTAAAAGGATGCTGAAGTCAATAAGCCTTGCTGCCCCTGGGGGCCATAGTGATGTGAGTGTCCTGTGCTGCCACCTTGGGGCCAGGTTGGTGTCCATGGTGTGGGCTGCCTCTGAGGGCCCTGTCTGAGTCAGTGGTCCTACTACAGCTGGGGACCATGTTTGTGGTTTGTGCTCTCACCAGAAAACTCATGGAAGTTCATGATCCATGAATCCACTGACTGTGAAGAACAAGGAAGCTACTTTTGCAGTGATATTGATAATATGCACAGTTCAGAAAGAGGGACATGGAAGACTTCTGTGACAACCACTACCCTTCCAAATCCCCCCCCCCAAAAGTAACAGCCTGAGCAGGAAGCCATCAAAGAGGACTCTTAAAAAGTGTGCTAAAGATGCTGAAGTTAGCCCTCCACAATTGTTGGCTTCTGGGTTGTGGGAGGGCAATAACTAAGTTCTATTTAAGTCCAATACAAATTGGACATCTCGGGTTTTTTCTTGTTTTTTTTTTTTTATTTTCATCTTTTTGTGTGTAGGGGAGAAGGTCACAAGAGAGGATGAGTCAGACATGGAAGGATCGGGACATGAGTGTGATCAGAGTGTATGATGTGAAATTCCCAAAGAACCAATAAAAAATAATTTAAATTCTATCCTTATGCTTCTGTTGCTCTAGAACCACTCCTGGGGCCAAAATCTTTTTTAGTCATCATTCCCTAGAGCAGTGATTCTCAACCTTCCTAATCCCATGATCCTTTAATACAGTTCCTCATGTTGTGATAACCTCCAACCATAAAATTGCCATTTTCTTGTTATTTCACAACTGTAATTTTGCTACTGAGCAATGTCTCAGTTCCTAAGACCATCAGAAATATGTGTTTTCCAATGGCCACAACACAGGTTGAGAACCACTGCTCTACAACAGAACTGACAGAATGAACAAATGCACACACACACGAACACACACACACACACACACACACACACACACACGAACACACACACACATGAACACACA
>CABHPR010146394.1:83588-95366 GCA_902168415.1 Peromyscus melanophrys
ACACACACACACACACACACACACACACACACACACACACACACGGGGATTTATTAGAGTGGTATACAAGCTGCGGTCCAGCCAGTCAAACAAAAGCTGTCTACTACCAGAAAGTCCAAGAATCCAGTAATTGTTCAGTCCACCAAGCTGGATGCCTCAGCTGTTCTTCAGTATATTCCAGAATCCCAAAGAAGACTCCAATGCCAGAGAAGGAATGGATGTGCCCAGGAAAGTGAGGGCAAGCAGAAAAGAATAAGTTTTTTTTTCCCTTTCTGTGTACTGACACCAGGAGATTTGAGGTGGATTAAAGGTAGATCTTTGTACCTCAAATGTTACAATCGAGATAAATCCCTCACTAGTGTACTTAGCCATCTAGATTTTAGTTAATTCCAGTTGTATTCATTGACAACCAAGTATAAACATCACAGATGCCCTGATCTCAAAAGTTTGCCTATAAAGTTGTTTCTTCAGGATGCATCTAACTATACTTACCCACCCAGGAACTGAGTCTGCTATAACCATGTTCTCATGGGGCTCAGCTGGTAGCAGGCTCAGACCCCATCCATATGATACATTAAAAATGCAAGAACTTGCCGGGCGGTGGTGGCGCACGCCTTTAATCCCAGCACTCAGGAGGCAGAGCCAGGCGGATCTCTGTGAGTTCGAGGCCAGCCTGGGCTACCAAGTGAGTTCCAGGAAAGGTGCAAAGGTACACGGAGAAACCCTGTCTCGAAAAACCAAAAAAAAAAAAAAAAAATGCAAGAACTTATGAGGTGAGTGAGATCTTTGCCCAGATTTCCGAGAGTCCTGGTAAGCAAGGTAGTGCACAGCATGTTCTTTAGAAGAAGCCCCAAAGATAGACAATGGCTAAAGTTGTGAGAATCCAAATCCAATGACTCCAAAGCAGTGATAGGCACTAAAGGAAGCTAGAGATGCCAAGAACATTGAATGTCTGCTGGGACAAGCTATAGACTGAGTGGAACAAGCCAAAAAGAGGAGCCATGTGGACAGCTGGTAACAGAGCACTAGGGCACAGCCAGTCAACCTTTTCAAGTTAACATCAAGTTACCTGTCATGTGTGCTAGACATGGAGCAATAGGATTCTTTTTTGTTTTCTGTAATAGGTTCTGAATTGATTTTTTTTAGTGTAATATGTGGGGGGCCCATTCCAACCTTTTTCCCCACAGGGTACTCTTGTGGAATAATGGATAAGAGATTTAGATAGATATATAGAAGAGAGAGACAGATAGAAACACGGGATAGCCTCTGGAGGGCCTAGATCCTAATCCACCAGCCCCTTCTGTCTCTTCTAAAGGGCTTTTTGAAGGAATTCCAAGGGGTGGAGCAAAAAAAAAAAACTTCCCCCAGCACAATCAAGCACAAACCCTTCCAAACACCTGGTGACCACACACGTGGTCAATCCATCCCCTTCTGCAGCCCCTGCTGGGTAAAGCAAGCTCAGATCTCAGTAGGAAACCTCTGTGGGCTCCCACATAATATGTCCTTGCCATTCTAGTCCTCTGTTTTAGAATGGGCATGTTGACTCTGTGCTTGTATAGTTTTCTTTCCTACTTTACAGGAGCTCATAGGCTAATAGCTGAATGTTGCCTTGAATCTCAAAGGAGGCTTTAGACTTGAATTGTTAAACATTTTTGGAAACTATAGAGGGTTAGAGATGGACCAAATGTGCTTTTCATCATAAGATGAGATGAGCATTTGGGTTCCAGAGTTGAAAATTATGATGAGTATGAAAAATGTCCCCAAAAGTTTATAAGTTGAAGATTTAGTTGCTAGGGGGCAAGTCAACTGAGATGTCATTAAGCCATAGAGTCAGTAATTTGGTTAAGAATAATCTATTGGTGAGTTCATAGTTTAAGGAAGTATTTGTAGATGGTGCCTGGTTGGTGGGAATGAATCACAGGGACTCGTCTTTGAAGGGTGTATCTTCTCCCCGGTTCCTCCCTATCTCTCCCTACTTCCTAGCTGTTTCTAAGTGAACCACTTCCTTCTGTTCATCTGATGTTTTTCATCTCATCACAGGCTCAGAAACACTGGACGCAAACCTCTGGAACTGTGAGCAAAATCAATTCTTTCACCTTTCAGTTGATTAAGGTATTTTGTTCACATAGAAAAGTAAAAGGGATTAGCTCCCTATTGACAAGCCAATCCTACTGCTCATATTCCAGTATCTTTGCATCTTCAGCAATAGAACAGCCATTCATTTAAATCACTGTCAATCCCAAGAGTCAGCTTACTGATTAAAGGAATTTATTTGGGGATAACTCACAAGACAGAAATATAGGATTGTAGCAGAATCCTGGAGGAGTGATTGAAGGTCCAAGCTGTTTTCTGGTGAGCACTGCCTTGTTCCATCTCAGCATCCAAAACCCATGAGGTAGAGAGGGTGCATACATGCATCCCAGGTCTTAGGGGTCCCTGGTGGCCACGCTCAAGGGGCAGGTACCTAGCAGCTACCTGCCACCTCACTAGGGGCGGTGCTTCAGGGCATGGCACAAACAACCACCCGTTACAGAACAGCATTTAATCAAATCACTTTCACTACCACCCTTCTATAAGTGACACAGACTTAGACATTATTTCCTCATTCAAGAGAATTTGCTGATATCCCAGATCTATGCTCAGTGCCCTCCAATACACTTTCATGCCTTATAACTTTTGTTGTTTCTTCCATATAACACTGTGACATGTATTTCCTGTCCATTTAGCTGAATCCTTCAATAAATTGAAATCACCTTGAGAGAGCTGACAATGTGGAATTCACAATCACATCCCCAGAGTTTGCTCTTATAGGATAATGCTTCTGAATTTCAGAAAAGCATTCAGAAGTATTGAGTTATTTTGCCTGTTTTTGTTATTATTTATTTGTATGTTTGGTTATCTCTGGAGTTAGAGCTAAGTAACCTGTTTTTCTGCCCTGTGATTATGCCTTTGTATTTAAAAAAAAAAAACCAGTTATAATTATTCTCAACTAAAAAATCAGAGAGCTTTCAAACGACATTTGGCTCACCAGCTTTCTGAAGAGTGGCCTTACTTGTACAAATAAGATGCTGCACTACTGCAAATCCCTTCTTTCATAGCTACTAATTACAGGGAGTCAAGATGGAATCCAGCAATTTTCATGATAATTTGATCCATGAAGACAGTGAAGTTGAGTAAGCATGGCTCAGGTCCCTCTAGCAAATGGTTTGGTCTAAGTTTTGTGCTTTAATGAGACATTTCACAAAATATGCCAAGCATATGTAATGAATTAAGCCACCGTATCCTGATATTTTTCTTCATGTCTCTCACCCATTTTTACACATACATACTCACATTTCTTTTTTCTCCTCCTTTTTTTTCTTTTCCATCATTCTTCAAAATATCTCTTATTTCCCTTCCCATATATGAGTCCAAGAATCAGATATTTTTTTTAAAATGTCTTATTTCCATAAGGCTGTCTAATAATTGGGAAAATTATGCCAATTTTTATGCCAAGAGTGTATTGTATAAAACAACCAACAAAGAAAGCATAAGAAACTGGGAAGACACCTTGTGAGAAAGAAAAGAAATTGCTGTATTTCACCTTGACTTCCTATAATTAGTACAAAGGTACACTCACAGAGGTGACAGGCCTGGAGGAGGAAGATGGTATCCCTTGTTACGTGTGTCGTTCAGTTTTTACATACAGACTAGAACCTCAAATCCCCACTCTTCGACTATTCACTTTCTGGACTTCATTTTTCAGTATGATGAAAATCTTTCTGGAGTTTTGGTGGTTTTTTTGTTTGTTGTTTTTTGGAAGCTGCTTTTGTGTGTGAATGTATGTGTAGTATGTGTGTTTATGTTATATACATATGTGTGTGAGAGGGTGCATGTGCCGGCACAAAAATATGAGTCCAGAGAGGGCATTGCTAGGTGTCTTCCATCACTTTCTGCTTTAATCATGTGGAGTAGAGTCTCTCCCTGAAGAGGATGCTCATACTTTTTTGGTGAGGCACATAGCCAGCAAGCTCCCATGATCCTCTTCCCTCTGCCTCCATAGCACTATGTCATAGCTGAACATACAAAACTACGTCTGGTTTATTGTCAGGATGTTGGGATCCAAACTCAGATTCTCATAGTTCTATAGCAAATATTCTTAATTACAAAACCACCTCTCCACTCTGGGAATCATTTTCATTTGTTTTTTAATATCCGATTTCCTATATTTAAAATGCCCTCAGAAGAACTTCTTATTTGCTTTGACTAGGTTGTGAGAGATGGATTTGTGATTTAGGTTTTAGGAGACTTTCTGTTTTTATTTAATCAAAACATGAATTTACTCCTCTGGATTCATTCAGCACCTAGTTCAAGAGTGGCCATCAATCAGATTACCGTCCTCAGACAGTGGCTGGTCTGAGTGATCCGCCATCATAAAACTTAAGTTTCCAAGACCACAAATAGCCATTTGCTTCAGACATATAAAACAAAGTTTCATTTGAAAACATCTTCCCCTTTTTATTATTTTCTGATTTTTAAATTTGATCTTATTACTTCTATTCTTATCTTTCACTAACATTGAAATTGAATATGGTGCTCTACTTATGGCTAGTTTTATAATTTTAATGTAGGTTTTTTCTCATTGGTTACCCATGTACTTTTAACATATTTCTATTAAGGTAATATTTGCAGTAGGGCTGAGAGCATGACTCAGTTAAATCATTTCCTAGCATGTATGAATCCCTTCCTCCTCTTCCTCCTAAAAAAAGTGCTATTTATAATGTTGATAAGCAATAATGATTTATTTATACATTGTGTTCATCATGTAAACTGAAACATTTTCTCTGTTATAAACCAATTTAATTTTTAGTATCTTTGTTTCCCTTATTAATTTCAGCTTTGTATTTAAAACTATCAGTTTTTTTCTTTATGCTGTCTCATCATTCAATTTAAAGGGGTTAGTTTTCAATCTACTCTCATAAACCCTAAATTTTTATCCAATTGCTAGAAAAGTCTTTTGATTTTTCTAAAAACTGCCATTGCATTTAACATGTATAACTTTAGGAAATTTGATATCTGTAAAAGTTTTGTTTTTTTAGATATTCAGCTACACTTTTCAGAAACATAAAATTTCATTGTGATTGTGCTTTTTAAAGCCCATAATAATATTTTATTGTCTCAGAAATACCATTTGCTAAATTAATATGTATTTCTTTTTTAGCATTCCTCTCTTTCTTGTTCTTCTAGTCACATTTAAAAACATAAACAAAAAACATAAACAAAAATAAAAACCTGTTGTCCTCTGGCTTTGTCAATTATTCTGATTATGTGCACATTTACATATTTACTCCAACCACACAAGTACTGCAACTTTCTCTAGGATAATCAATTCACAGTCTCATAACTTCAGATAATTTACATTTTTCTTCCTTGTGTTAGTAATGGTATTACAATACACTTCCAAATTCAAAGGGTTATAGCCAAATTTGTCTTTTATGCATTTTCTTCACATATACCACCCGTATCCAGGTCTGAACTGTTGACTTTATGACGTTTCCAGTGAGCGTTCCCTTGCTACTAATCACATCACTATCACCACAGTTTGTTGTCTACTCCCTCTTTCTTTGATCTATTTCATTGGTCTTTAAACCAGTCCCGTTTCCATCTCATTTATTTCCTCCCAATCAGCCTAATAAAAACTTTATTAATCCTTGTGAAGCAAAGCATTGATCCTATGCTATGGGGATGAAATGTCTTCTCCAAAATTCAAGTGCTGAAACTTAGTGTCCAGAAACAGTATCAAGTGGTGGGGTTCAGGGCTGGAGAATGGCTTAGCTGTTAAAGTCTAGATTCACAACCAAAAAGACAAATGGTAATACCATTAGAGATGCTTATATCATTACAGCTTTGTGGTTAATACGTTGTGCACCCCAATAAACTTATCTGGGGGTCAGAGGACAGAACAGCCACTATATTAAACATAGGTTTAGGCAGTGGTAGCACATGCCTTTAATCCTAGCATTCATCAGGCAGAGATCAGTCTGGATCTCTGTGAGTTCAAAGCCACACAGCCTGGCATGGTGACACACTCCTTTAATCCCAGAAAGTAATGGCAGGAAGCAGAACGGTATATAAGGTGGGAGGACCAGGCACTAGAGCCTTTTTTAAGCTTTTAGCTTTTAGCAGCAGTTCATCTGAGATCCATTCAGATGAGGACTCAGAGGCTTCCAGTCTGAGGAAATAAGATCAGCTGAGGAATTGGCAAGGTGAGGCTGAATGTGGCTTGTTCTGTTTCTCTGATCATTCAGCGTTCACCTCAATACCTGACTCCGGGTTTGTTTTTATTTAATAAGACTATTTAGAAATTCATCTACACAGCTTGTCCCTTTGCAAAGAAGATGAAATTAAATAAACAATAAAAATATTTTAAAAAAAAAATTCTTGTGATATCTTAATTGGCTTCCCAGAATGCAGAACTGTGAGAATATATATGTCTATTCTTTTAACTATTCAGTCTCGGACTTTGTTAGAACAACACAAATAGACTGGAACTTCCCATAGCTTTCTACTTAAATCCTTCAACAGTCTCCAGTGGCTTCTTGTCTAAGGTCTTCATAAGGTCTTCAATTTAAAAAGCAAGACCCTCTTGCTACAGTTTCTCTTCCATTTGGCTTTTCAGGGGATTGTCAATCTCAGCCAGTTACACTGTCCTATAGCAGGGCTATCTCTGTTTTCTGGAAACATCTGATGGATTACTTCATCTGTCCAACATGCTCACCATCTACCTGCTTGCCAGGGGACTGTGTTGCTCACTTCCACTTACTGAGTCTTTCTGTAACCAGCTGTAAAGCAGCATGTCACTTCCCCACTCCAATATTTCAACTTTGAAACTGGAATATAAAGCTGTTAATATACTCGACTTTTCCATCTCTCAATTTTTCAGCTTCTTAAATACAGAAATTGATCTTATTCATCTCTCATTCTATTCAGTGTTTGGTATACATTTTCATTCAGAAAAAAATACTTATTAAACTAAATTAAATATGCTCAGTTACCATAGGAATCACCTGAAGTTCAGACCAAGAAAAAAATGTCTAACTTTGATTGGATTCAAAGGTGACTTGGTTAAAGTACAATCCAAGGTAATGCTGATGTCTTCGTTTTACCCTAACCTAACTCAAGTTTTAATTTCAAGCAAGCAGCTGAGAGCTTCTGATTACGAAACCCTGCATGTCAATGGATTTTTCACAGTTAAAATGAGTTATTTGTTGGAAATGCATCAGTGCACTTAGGTATTTGATTCAAAGGCCATGATTTATGACTTAGACTGGAATTTTATAGGAACAATGTCACATAATACCTGAAAATGTCATTTATTTTCATGCACTATTTAAATTACACTTATGCCAAGCTACAGCACTATTTAAAATATAGTATTTTGTGCTTCTTCACATTTTTATCCTGATAGAATTGAATTCAAAATTACTGAATGGGAAACATTTCTTACACAGATACAAACGTGAATGCACGCGCGCACACACACACACACACACACACACACACACACACACACACACACACTGAGTGTTCAGTAATTAACCAATGTGAAGATGATAGGCAGAATTTTTTGATGAATGTTTTGAGAACATTTTTTTTCCAAATGAGTGTAGATTGAAATCACAGGAGTATGGATATCTTAACAAAGATACTTACTTTCATGAAGTAAACAAAGGACTTGGTAGATTCTATAGTAAAGATTCTTACCATAGAATGGACAGCTACAAAGAGTGATGAATATAAGAAGTTGAGAAGGGATTGCAGGAATCTACAAGAACCATCAGGTATACATGGGACCACTTCTTCCTCCTTTGTGTGCTTTAAGAGTAAGACTTAATAACCCACTGACATATTGGGTAACTTACTTTTGTCATTTGTCTAGAAATAGGTACAGTTCACATAACTTTAAGTTCATATTAATAATTTGTTGGCTTAATGCTTCCCTTCACTATCCATAATTTTTAAATGGTCTAACCATTTCTCACATGCTTACAAAGCACAGAATCACAGGACTGCTGTTTGCATCCTCACCTCCCCTGAGCTCCCAGTTCAGAGCAGAGAGTACATTTGAATTCAGAATTCCTGTTTGCTTCCTTCACGGCAGAGCCATTACTTGATGTTGTTTCCTGCTTTTGCAATACAGGTGTGGATCTGGAGTGCCATCTTTACCACAATCTCCTTAGAGACCAATTGTTGGGGTTTGTGAAGTATCTGGGGTAAGAGCTAAGATTTGAGTTCCAGGTTGAATCAAATGCATACACTGTCCCATATTAGAACTACACCCAACAAACCAAATAAGAAAATCAGTAATACTGAGATCCTTAGGTTGTTATCTGAAAATTTTAACTCTCTTTACATTATACTCAGGGGCACTAGTCAGAAAAGTTTTTTGAGTAAATCTGAATAGCTCTGCTTCAAATTTTGAATTTACAGCAGCATTTTATTCAATCCTTTGGACCAGTTTTTATGAGTGTCTACTATGAGACACAAGCACCTGAATTCCTTTCCTCCAAGAACTTACTCTTGTTTACTAGTAAACAAACAAGAATGTAAATAAATGCAAACTTGCTTGGAAGACAGGTATTCTTCTAATTAAAGGATTTTCAGTGTTAACTTTGGAAAATATGATGCTAAATACTGTTCAAATATTTCCTTACCTGCTGAAAACTTTTAATATTTTATTGTTCATTATGAATATCCAGGAAAGAAAATATTGTATATAACATTTCACAATCCATTTATTCTGTAATTGCCTCAACTCTGTACTATCTCATGTTCTGAAGAACATATTCTCTAGAATATTGGTCTACAATATGCAAATAACTATGAAGTGTAAAAATACAAGAATTCACAATAAGAAAAGCCACCAATCTAGATAGCTTTATAAAAGAAGTTAAACTGATTTGCCAAAACACAGCCTTAATATAATCTTAATTTAAAAATCTGTGTGACAGGCATTTTGTAGGAAAATTATAATTTAAGGAATAAGTATTCATATTGTCATCAATTGGAGAAATAAATATATTGACATTTGACAGCAATAATTTTATGTGGCTATTCATGAGCCTTGAAAAAACATTTCTTAAAATAAAGAGAAAGCAAGCATATCTATCACTTTGAAACAGAAAGTAATGTAACAAAGAGCAAGACCCAGATCAAACCCCATTGTTACACAGACTAAAGAAAAAGCAAACATGGAGAGAGAACTGGTGTTTCCAAATGTTAAGTTCTTAAAATTAGGATTCTTTCTTTCTTGTTCATTATATTTGCCAAGGCCAACAAGGGCAACCGGTATACAAAGGAAACCATAATTATTTCTTAACAATTTCAGTAGAATTTGGAGCATGATGGGAATAGTTGGTAGGATAGAGACACTAAGACCTCAGTAGGGATTGGGCCGTCTCAGCTCAGCAAACAACAGTGCAGCTGCTGCTGCTGCTTAAGAACGTTTACTATGTACCTGCATGCACCAATATCCAAAAGGCAAATGACTAGAATTTCTGAAAAATGAAAGCAATAAAGACAAGTTTCTTATTTTCTAGGCTAACATGAAAAATGTAGAGTCAATAAAATAATTAATACTGAAATGACAACTTTGTCTGTGTGTTTAAAATAGCAGACAGCCTACCTGTGGTGATACAGAGGCTCAGAAGGAATGTTGAGTTCAAATCTCATGTTCTTCACCCAAAGTCCAGGGCAGAAACACAGTAATAGTGAGGGATATCGGGAATGAAATGGCTTTTCTTAGATATACAGCTTATTCATTTCTGTTCTTCATAATGGAGAATGTCTGGGTCCTGGTGAACTGATAGAGCAGATTTTACACATACACACACACACACACACACACACACACACACACACACACACACACACACCTCTTCTGCTCAGTCTGTGTCTATGTTTCCAGGGCTATTTAGAATTGGATAATCAATTGGTGTGCTCTTCCCTGAGGAAGACTCTTATTCAGTATTTCATTATCTGCCTTTAGTTCTTTGTGTAGGGTTAAGGCCTCATAGGCTTTACCCCATCTACTTTGGGATATCGGTTGCAGTTGTCCTGTTCAGCTAATATGTAGACAGTCATGTGAGGGTGCAGCATCTGACATTACTAGAAGACACGCTCTCACAACAAACTCTTTGATTCTCTCTTCAAAGCTTCCTACTCCCTCTTCATGAGCCTTGGGTTCAAGAACAATTTTGTAGGTGTGTCTGTCTTTGGGACTAGGCTCCACCACTCTGCATTTTGATTGATTTTGGTTTTCTGTAATGATCTCTGTCTGTTGAAAAGAGAAAACTCATTGGTGAATGGTGAGAACTACCCTTATCTGTGAGTATAAGGACAAATACTTAGAATATAGTTAGGGGTGTGCTGGTCTAGTAAAGTGTTGGTTATAGGTTCTCCTCCAAAATCATGACTTCACTAGTCCTAGGCAGATGGCTAGGTTTCCAGTACTAGAGATGTTTTTCCTCTTGTTGAGTGAGTCTTAAGTCCAGTTAGAGAGCTGTTGGATACTATGCAATAAGCTCACACCATTATTGCACCCTTAGGGTTATCATGCTATGCTGGTCATTGTTTCCTTGTTGTTGTTGGTAGTGGGGTTTGTTTGGTTAGTTTGGTTTGGTTTGGTGTCAGGACTGAGTAGGACTATTTTTGCTTCTCTCTTTTGGAAGTTTCATGGTGCATCCTGGTACAGTGAAAGGTAGTCCTCAGGGAGGAGGCATTCAGGTCAGTTCCAGCTCAGGAGTCTCTGGGCCATGTATCTGAAGTACATGGTGTCTTCAGAATTTGGGACTTACTTTCTACCTCTGGTGTGCAACTTAGGGCAATAACAATGTTCTGTAATGTTTTGGGAGTCTCTTGGACAATCTTGACCAACAAGTCAAAGAAAGCTTCTCCTGTCTGCTGGTGAGGATTTTGTTAGATGGTTTTTGACTCTTGGAGGGTGCAATCTCAACCTAGACGAGAAAATTTCATTAAAACTATTTATGCAAGAAGAAAAAGAAAAGCATTTATGTATATTTGTACATAGATGTGTGTGTACAATGCTGGAGAGATTGCTATTCCAGATTTTAATATCCCAGAGCTATAGTAATAGAAGCAACATGGCACTAGCATAAAAACAGACATGTAGACAATGGGACAAAATCAATGACCTAAATATGAGTGTATGTAAATCCAGCCATTTATATTTGACAAAGATGCCATGAAGACATGACCTAAAGAAGAGAAAGCATCTGCAACAAATGTTGCTGGTAAACATGCAGAAGAATGAAACTAGACAGTTATCAATCACCTTGCACACACAAAAATTAAAAAAAAAATCTAATCCCAAATAGATTATATACCTAAACATGGAACCTAAAATGCAGAAATCATAGGCAGTACCTTATACGATGTAGTTGTCTGAAAGAACTTTCTCATACTTTTAAAATGGCTTTCCTATGGCAGTGTACATCCAAACAAAGGGGAAAAGTAAACAGTCTCATGTGCAAGGTATGATTATATGATGTTTAGAAAACACATACAAACATTCTTTTATTTTTCCCTTTTGTTTTTAACCCTTATTTCCAGTGTCTTACTTTCTTAATATAAAAAAAATCCTTAATCATAGAGGATTCCATCTATATTTGGGGTTTGTTAACTTGAGGCACAAATGACCTAACTAATTACCAGGACTTCCTTCTTTTAGAAGTCCACTGTTTGCAGGATGATATAATTTAAAATCTGTTGGGGGGGGGG
>CABHPR010146395.1:0-25082 GCA_902168415.1 Peromyscus melanophrys
TTTTTTTTTTGTTTGTTTTGTTTTGTTTTTGTTGTTGCTTTTTAGTCTTCAGTGGAAGATAGGCAAATATATTTCAGAAAAGCAACTGAAAACAATTTGTCTTACAATAATTTGATGTTTGAGAGGTTGGTGTTTGTTAGTTTGCAAAAAAATTCTATTTTCTCAAAAATGGCATTGAAAACAGTTAGGCAAAAATTTATTTAACTAATATCCACAACGCCTAAAAATATAGAACCTAAAATATTCATCATTATTCCAGAGCAAACACTGTTTCAGTGTTCATTAGTAGGATCCGAAGAACTTATTTAGATAACGATGATGGCGTAATTGAACAAACCCGGACTCACTCCAGTTGTACAGCAAATGTATCTCTTTCCTTAGTATCACTCTGTCTCCCCATTCCCTGCAACCACCATCTCCCTGAAAAAACACAGACTGGATCCTGAGAATGTAGTCTAGAAGAAGGGCAGAATTTATTTGAGTAAAGTGAGGCATCCCAAAGGGATGAGGATGGACAATTGACAAAGGGGAAATGGGTGAGCTGAGTACTGTCTTAGGGTAGAAGTGGGCCATAGTCAGAGAGAACATGTTGCAAATTTACATTTCAGGCACGTTTTAGACTATTTTTAAAGTCTGTCACTCAGATTTCCTTGCAGTGGTATTTTCCTGTTTGTTATTAGAAAGGCTGATCTCGATTGATTCTCCTCTTAGAGGATGGGGCAGTGCTATAGAAAGTTCTCTTCTATGTAGCAATTGTATAAAGCTTAGATATGTATCAATTAATGACCTAGGCAGTCCACGATGCCACATGACAGAAATATGAATCCAGTCACAGTCCTCTGAATAGTAATTAGATACTTCTAGTTCTAGTTCTTGGTTTTTAAGCTCTTTATCATGAGGGAGTGGTCCAGTCCTAAAGATCTTCCAAAGATTGACTGTATCAACAGTGGTCATGATCACACTGAAAGATTGTTTATAAATATAAATGAAATAGATTTCCATGTTTACAGACCAGGCAAATTTAAAAGAAGGAAACTTGAGTCACCATTCATGAAAAGCAAAATTTAGAAATACCTATAATATTCTGTAAAATAAATTAATTTCAACAGAGAGAGCTCTGCTTCAGTGGAGTCTTTTAATCAACTCCTCTCCATGATCCCTTCAGTGATGCATTTCATGATGTGTCTGTAGCAATATTTCCTATGGGACAACCGTGTCTTAATATTTTAGCAACAGCACACCATGTAATTATCTGTAAATAATTTAGCATGTATTTCATTCATGTGGAAATGATTCAATTAGCCAAAGTGAGGTAAAATGAAAACTTCCTGTGAAATATTAAGCCTTCATACTGTAGCTTTATTTCTTATTATTTTAGTCCTATTCATCAGATAATATATCTTCTGTTTCAAATGATTGGCTATGCTAGGTTGTAGATATTAGTACTCATTCACTCTTTATACCTATGGTTGTGGATGTGGAAAAGGGTTACCTAGGGTTTCTTTAATTCTAAGGACTTTCTCTCCAATATGTAAATTGCCTCAATACATTTTTTCTACCCACTTCACATCTAGAGATATAAACTATATCATTCATCATGAACATAGATTTCCTACTTCTCACTAGGGTAATGATGAAGGTGCAAAGGATAATTAAAATTGTAGATTACTTGGTATTCATTTACAATAATGTTAGCAGGAAAGATTATAGATTTTACTGAGAGGATAGATATGATTTTAGAGATGAATGTAGTTTGAATCATGTCACACAGTAAATGATACTCTGCCTATGTATAATTCAAAACTAACTGAAGGAAAACTAGGAGTTTTTTATATTTTTGTATTCTTTATGACATAAGTTTGATGCTGCTGGATTACATAAATTCAGTTCTTAAAAAAACAGTTTATCACCAAGATGTTTGATTGTCTAAGAGAAAAGAAATTCAGTGCCTATTTCTAAGCTATACTTACCCTTACAGATTCAATTGAGTAGCACACAAACAAAACTATCATCAAGAATAGCCATCCATTTCAAAGTGAGATTGATTGCACAGCCTTGGGCAAGGCTCCAGCTCATTTATACACTCACCACCATGCTCAGCACTTTCACCTGTCAGAACACGCTGCTTGATGGGCCAGCTCATGGTCTCTGACTTTAGGAACGATTTTCTCCAGGTGAAAAACTTTAAAAGCACTGTAAAATACAAAGGAAGTTTGAGTCCAATGGATGGAAATATACAGGTGTTTAGTGATAGCTGCTTGAAATTGTCACTGTAATTGGTGAAGGTCACTTGAAGATGATTGTAAACAAAACAAGCAAGGTTCTCATCTAATACTGTGACTGCATAATAACTTGTATGGAAATGGAATTTCTCTGAATTCTAATTATCCACTGTTAATTGTTTCAAAAATTAATGCATGAAAAATGTCTTATAGGAAAATTTAGGAAGGAATGGTAATTTAATTGAATGACCAATTGAACTTTTTTTCCCTCTCAAACACAATGTTTTCTTTTATAGTAGTTTAGTATTTGTTGATAGGATCTTTTTTTCTGTTGAGTTTTAAGAGACAATACATTTTAGACTAAAGTGTTCACATAGAGGTCTTTCTTGTAGACTGTCAAATGAAGACATGAAACCAAATAATACTCTTACCATTATCACCTAGAAATTTAGGTTTATAGTTCCATTTTCCCTTTTCACATTTGTTATTTGTAGCACTTTTTTATTTATAGTAAGGAAACATTTCACATGCATGTAGATAAAAATGTATAGCCTGGTTTAGAGGCTCTAATCAGCATGTGTAGTCTTCTATGTATTTTATGTGTGAGCTTGAATGGGCTAAGAGACTGCCAAGTAGTCATAAAACATAATTTTGTGGACATATCTGAGCATTTCCAGAAGAAATTAGGATTTGAATATGTTGATCTAGAAAATCTTCTTCACCAGTCCGATTGTGCAAAGGCACTGAACGGAATAAGAAGGCAAAGGAGGGAAATGGGTTCTCTTTTCTTCATCTGGACCTTCTATTTATCTCTGCATCCCAGCAATGGAGTTCTTGATGACTAAGCTGCACACTTAGGATTTAGGCAAGAACTCTCCTGTGCTTAAGCTGTTGAAGCTGGGATTACACAAGTTCCTTTGGTTCTGGGCCTTTCAACTCTTACTGAACTACATCACTTGTGTTTAAGTGTTAAAATCTATCCATCAGTGTTCCTCTATCTATCTATCTATCTATCTATCTATCTATCTATCTATCTATCTATCATCTGTCATCTACATCTATCTATACATTTATCTATAACCTATCTATACATCTGTCTCTCTTTCTATCATCTATCTAATCATCTATTTTTATTCTAGCATTTGTCATCTGTCTTTCTATCATCTGTCATTTATCTATCTGCCTATGCCTTATAAGTTCTATTTCTCTGGGGAACTATAACTAATGTGAACTTTTAAGAACTTAAATCTTTTGGAATAATTCTAAATAATATAGTTAACTTAATGCAGTTTGTTTTCCGTGCAATCACTGTGACTGTTCTGAACTCATTTATTTGTTCTGAGAGGTTTTTCTTACACAGACAGTACTTGGGGTATCCTACATAGACAATCATGGAACCTTAAATCAGAAGAATTTTATTACTTCTTTTTTAGTCTCTATTCTTTTGTTTCTTCTTCAAAATTTACAACATTTATCTTCTCTCATTGAACTCACTGAAAAATCCTGTGTTCAGAATAGCTAATATCCTTACCACATTCACTGTATATATGGAAAATATGCCTTCTGTCCTTCCTCATTAGTATGATGTTAAATATAGGTTTATGTACATGCCTTAATCAAATAGTGATTTTTATATGGTTGTTTATTTTAATTTTTCAGTATTATAACAATTATGAGTTTGAGTGACAATGTTTTCAAAAGAATGATAGATAGCTATGAAAGAATTTCAAATGGACATTAAATATATGATGTCTGAACAGTTTGGAAAGGATCATACAATCAATAGTACATTTATTTAATTTCTCTCATTAAACAAAACATTTACCTTTGTGTCAAATGAAGAACTGCATCTAACTGTTGAGAGGCTTGTTTTCTAAATCCGAAAGGAATCTAGAAACTTTTCACTACTGGCAGGAGAGAGGCTTTCTTAATTTTAGTTTATGGTGATTCTTTCATTTTCTGGCATGTAGCTTTTTGTATCATATACAAAAAATAAATTGGCTTTGATAAGAAAAACAAAGATGGATTTCTAGTCATATGCTGCTTCAGCTTTACTTTTTAAAATTAAATCTCAAAGTTTAGTATGGCTGGCTTATATTAAGGCGTGGGCTAAGACAAACCATTGAGGGCAAAATGTTACACACACACACACACACACACACACACACACACACACACACACACACACACCCCATACACTCAGGGGACTATTTTTTAAAGATTTATTATCATGTCTCTGATTTCAGCCAATAATAGGGTTAGGAATGTAGCATAAACCACAGTGAAAGAGCACTTGTCTAGTCACATGAGACCTTGGGTTCAGTAACTTTTAGAGAATTGATGGAATTGCTGACAGGTGCTGCCATGGCCTGGGCATCCTATCCCGTTCCAGTGTTCCTGATAGACAGGATAAGCAGTTAAAGAAAGAATCACGTTTTAAAGATTGCTCTGATGTGTTCTAACTTGGTTATCCTGCTGTCCTTCCCCCCGCTTCCTCACTTTCAGAATGGGGATGCTTGCCCCATGTGTTTCTCACCATTGGATGCTGGAAATACATAATCTATTTGATTGACTTCCTAAGCTCCAGACAGTAGTTTGCCTTGGGATGATCAATGGATCATTTGTGTCTGGTTTAAATAATTAGATAAGACTTGTACTGATATTTTAAAGTTGATGCTAGGGCTGGGGAGTTAGCTGAACTGGCAGTTTTCCTGCAACACATGCCTAAAGACCTGAGTTCAGATCATCAATATACGTTTGAAGTATGGAGCATGGTGGTATGTACCTGTAATCCTGGTGCTAGACAGATGGAGAGAGAGTTAATCATTAGCGCTACTTGCCAGCCAGCCTAGCTGAATTGGTGAGCTACAATTTCAGTGAGAAACCCTGTCTCAAAAAATAAGGTGGGGAGTAATTAAGACATCCAATACATGCACATACAGACACACACAACACATACACACACAGACAAACACATATACTATAGACACACACACACAAATAGTTACAAAAACCAATAATATTCAGATGGATCAAATTCAGATTTTTTTTTCAGCAACAGCAATTGGGGAATAAATAGCTTGTATGTGGGAAGAAGTTGAACAAACTAGTCCAGGGATGGAATGCAGTGATGTGAACGATGATGTCACAATGCAGCTTTTATGCCAATTTCCTGTAGGAACTCACCCCTGCAGTGCTGATATTAACAGAGGAAGCATCTCTGGGTACAGAGCCCTCTTCTTCCCAGTGGGATTACAGACTCCATAACAGAGGTTTCACACAGAATTTGGTTCTCTTGATATATTTTTCTTCCTTTCTCTCTCTCTCTCTCTCTCTCTCTCTCTCTCTCTCTTTCTCTCTCTCTCTCTCTCTCTCTCTCTCTCTCTCTCTCCTTTTGCAAAATTTTAAATAATCAGAGATATTCAACACAAATTCAGTAATAAAAAATAGAGTAAAATATTGACGAGATTGTATCATAACATTTTATCCAATCTTGGTAAACTGATAATTTGCAAAATGAATTTTTATGGGAAGAACTCTATAGTTCTTTATTTCCTTATATTTGTGTGAAATGGCTATAGCATATGAAATGGTTGAGAAATGGGTTTCATTTTATTTATAGGGATTTACTTACAACAAAACTTTAGAATACAGAGAACTGCTTTGTTTTCTTTGGATTCTTATTTACTGCTTCAGTACTCACAAGAGCCAGGAAACAGGGCCAGCCTAGGTGCCCATTCACAGACAAGTACAAGAAAAGTGCATGGAACTTTACTTAACCTTAAAAGCAAAATAAAACAAATAAAAAATGACAAAAACCCAAAACAATGTTTAGGTATTTTCAGAACAATGAAGGAAACTGTGTGCTCATTCATTTTCATTCTCAACTTGATCAGATTTAGAATCATCTAGGAGACCCATCTCTGGACACATCTGTGTGCTGTGGGATGTTCTGTATGGCAACTATGTTAATAAATAAAGCACTGATTGACCGGTAGCCAGACAGGAAGTATAGGCAGGACTAACAGAGAGGAGAATTGAGGGAACAGGAAGGTGGAGCAGGAGACTGCCAGCCACTGCCAGGACAAGCAGCATGTAAAGATGCCAGTAAGCCACGAGCCACGTGGCAAGGTATAGATTTATAGAAATGGGTTAGTTTAAGATATAAGAACAGTTAGCAAGAAGCTTGCCACTGCCATATAGTTTATAAGTACTATAAGCGTCTGAGTGATTATTTTATACGTGGGTTGTGGAACTGCGGGGCTTGGTGGGACTTGGAGAGAAGCTCTCCAGCAACAAATGGTGCCCAATGGCTTGAATTTCCACCTTAAACCTGACAATTTTTAATAATCAATTCTAAACAGAGCCAAAAACAGGTTCCTGCTTCATGTCTCATACAGGCAGCTAGACGTTGCAAAATGCGGATTTAAACTACTGACGGGTTCCTGGCGTGCACGCTTGACTGACAGTATGGTGGGAATGAGGCGTCTGCCAGCGGCACATTACACTGTGTGGTAGATTTAGTCTTTACTGGTATAAAAAAAAGAGGTTTCTGGGCTACACGCTGCTTTGATAAAACCATAGACCCACTATTTCTGAGAGTTGATCGCTCCCAGAACTGGCAAAAAATGTACCACCGCCATATTGGAAAGCTAAAGTGGGCGAAGTCAGCAGCCACAGCACCGTTTCAGTCTTAGAAGGCTGCAGTTTAAAGCAATAGGTTCACAATAAGACTGATTCAGATGGAATAGTTTATAATGTATGTAAAAATGTATGTAGACATACAGTTATATAAACAAATAGATAGTTTTTAAAAATAAAGTCTTTAAAATAAGCCACGTAAAGATGGCTATCACACAGAAAATCTGGATTATGTTCTCTTTTATATTCGTAACTGAAGAAAAACATTTGGTTGTAAAAGCTGTTGAGTTATGCCAAAATGTAAATTTTAAAGGTACCTTGACTTCAAAATTTGGATCTAAGGATATGTTGCTTTGGAAAGGAAGCTCTGCTTTTGTTTCCACAGAAAGCCAGAGGCTATGGATTTGTTCCAGATTAAGATACATCAGGTTCGACCAGCCAAGACCACCTGAAAGGTCTCCAGTGACACCATGGCCCAGGTGATCCAACATCCAGAACTGTCTCAAGGCAACTGGCTCAGATGATACACCCTCACGGACTACTCCATAATCCTAAAATTTTCTTTGTGTCCCCATAAGATACAGTGCCCCCCTCCAGCAGGAAGTAGTAAGAGAATCTATGCCCAAATTCCCAAATATACCAAGCTGGCTTTGGAGATGGAATGGGCTCACTCCCTCTCTAAACCCAGACATATTCCTAAAATAAAAGGTTAAAATATTCTTTTGTTCCATATCATAAGAGCCCTCTGGTGTGGGACAGAAAAAAAAAACAATATTTTTATTTAAAACAGGTTAATTATAAATGTGATCTCTTTCTAAAAAAGAAAAGGGGATATGATATAGATATATAGGATATAGAGATGATAGGATAAAAGGGTAGATTAATGAATCTACTTTTAAAGAGCAACAACTTGTTTAAAATGTTTTACATTGGTATAGATTTTAGTTTATGTTTAAAATGTTTTACATTGATATAAATTTTAGTTTATCAATACAAACTTAAAGTTGATTTTGTTATACTGTGTGTATATTTATACTTTTGTTTGAGGTATTATGTTTATGTAACTCATTTAAAATTGTAATGGATAATTAAAAAATAGATTAATAATTAGTCATCTATGATAATCATATTTGTAGCCATGTTAGTTAAGTCTTCTAGGTATACATAGATATATTTCAGATAGATAGGTAATCTTCAAATACTTCAAAGACCTACAGAATATGGCATTTAAAATATTTTAAAAATTTAGACGTTCTGGACATTGAGACATGTCTGCTCCTGGCAGCTCTGGATTTACTTCGGAGAGGAGGATGGGCATCGAAGACACTCCATATGGAGTTTATCTTCACCTTGGCAAAGATAGCCATTCGGGCAAGAAACTGTTCTTGCCTAGACTGCTTGATCAACTGGATATGCAAGACCCATGGAAGGATGACCACTAAACTTTCCTTGACAAGATGGTCCTTCAGGTTCCTGCTTCGCAGAAAAAACTGCCAGACATTCTACAGGACACTGAAAAAAATGAGAGAGACTCTAGCCCTGTGAGCCTAAGACAGATGCCCCAACTTTACAAAGAAACATTAGGTGACTGTCCAGGCTGTCAGTCTCTGTCTACCCTGCAAGACTCCCGAAAGTTGCTTACATCCTTCTCCCATTTCTCAGGTAATATTATATCCTTCTGAGGTCTTTGATGTAGTTGAAGCTAGATAGTTACAATTTTCCTTAGTTATGATAAAAGATAAGTTAGACATAAAACCTTAAACTCACAAATATAAGATAGATAGGATATCTTCTTTAATATTGTAACTGTAATTCTTGCTCGATAATTGTTTTGTTATATGTAATTTTACTATGTTAAAGTTAAAACCTTTCTTTTTGAAAAAGAAGAAAAGGGGAAGTGCTGTAGGATGTTCTGTATGGCAAATATGTTAATAAATAAAGCACTGATTGACCGGTAGCCAGACAGGAAGTATAGGCGGGACTAACAGAGAGAAAGATTGAGGGACAGGAAGGTGGAGGAAGAGCCTGCCAGCCACCGCCAGGACAAGCAGCATGTAAAGATGCCGGTAAGCCACGAGCCACATGGCAAGGTATAGATTTATAGAAATGGGTTAGTTTAAGATATAAGAACAGTTAGCAAGAAGCTTGCCACGGCCATACAGTTTATAAGTACTATAAGCATCTGAGTGATTATTTTATACGTGGGTTGTGGAACTGCGGGGCTTGGAGAGAAGCTCTCCAGCAACATCTGTGAGGGATTTTTTTTTTCAGAGCATTTTAGCAGATGGATGTGGGTGATGCCATCCCATGGGCTAGCTCCCCAGATTGAAGCAAAATGAAAATGAAGAATCAAGACACCTGTATTGATATCTTTCTGCTTCCTGTAGTCATACTATGCACAGCTGCATCACATTCCTACCACTTTCGTGTCTTTTAAGATGGGTTGAATCTTCAAACTGTGAGCCAACAAAGAACTTCTTTCTTTAAGTTGCTTTTGTCTGGCAGTTTTAAGAATGGAAATCAGAAATCATTATGATAAGTGAATCAAGCCAAACTCAGAAAGACAATTCTGCCCCTTCTTTCTCCTCTCCCCATCTCCCTCCTTATTACATCACTTTAGGTCATGAAACTGGAAAGCAGAACATGAGAGGAGACGATGAGATCTTGACAGAGGTGGGGCCAACAATGCAATATATGGGACGTTAAATGGAAGAGGGGGCTGCCTGAGAGGTTGAGAGGTAGAAGGGAAGGGAAGGAGTGACAAGAAAGGAGAACACAGGCAGGTATTGGGAAGGGCCATGGGTGGAGACTGGGAAATAAAACAAACTACAATGACAGCTACGTATGAAATCTTCTGGTTAAAAACCCATTGATTTGTATGCTAAATGAACTTAAATATGCTAAGAAACCAATGATTTTGGCATATAGGTTTTATTTCTCTTTTTTTTTCTTGTCAAAACTGGACCACAACTAAGAAATAAGCATATCAAAAAGATTAGGTGTATGGAAAATTATTTAAAATAATTTTCAAGGATATTTATAAATACATTAAAATATACTTTATCAAAATTGAGTTAAACTGAAAAATAGGTGCATTTTATGGTAATATTGAAATGGTCTGAAATATTCTCTTAGATGAGATGTATGTAGAACTTAGAGCAGTAGATAAAAGATAATGACATCTAAAGAAGGAACTAAGTTTGCCTAAATGTGAGCACATTTGTGAGGGGTGGAATCACAAGGGTGTCCTGAACTACATCAGAACTTGTATTTGCATCCTCTCCTTTGAATTTCACCAGTATTGAGGAAAATAAGAATTCCAGTTTTATGTAACTCCTTTACAGTTTTTAAAGACTAACACTGTGTAGGCAAAACACTTCTGCTAGTGCTTCCAGTCTCATGGTAGTGGCTCTTTTTACAGGGTTTCTCTGTGTTGTTTTGGTGCCTGTCCTGGATCTTGCTCTGTAGACCAGGCTGGCCTTGAACTCACAGAGATCGGCTTGGCTCTGCCTCCCGAGTGCTGGGATTAAAGACGTGTGCCACCACTGCCCTCTTGACGAGGTTTCCATCAGTTTCTTCCTTTCTCTCCACTTCTTCAGGGAGTTGCTTGGGTAGCTTGTTGGCCTCTGTGTTTAACCTGTCTTACACACTCCAGATCTTCATCTGTTATTCTCAGTTATCTTCTGACTTGTCATGGTCACTTTTCAATTCTTTTGTTTTTATTGATCTGCCACTTTCTACTTGTTTCTTTTTTTACTCATTTAGTTTTAGTTTTTTTTTAATTTCTAAGAATATTTAATTATCCACTTCTCCTTCATTGATTTCCTTACATGCTTTCCCAAAATAGTAACTATTCTGTACAAATAATCATGTAATTAGAATTTCTCAATAAGTCCACACTCTGCCTTGGGCTATTCTCCAATAAATTTAGTTTTTCTTTGAAACAGCTTATGACTCCCAACATCCTTTTTTTTTTTGTGGATTTCCCCTGAATTATTTTCCTTTCCTGGTGGTGCTACATTCTGAGGAATTCTTTTAATTCCTCAAAGGAATTCTTTTAATTCCTCAGTTGTCCCTTGTGTCGGGGGAAAGCAATTCTCTTCCCTGAACCAAAGTCACTTCACAGAAAGGGTGCAATATGGACTCATTATTCTCATTTTTCAAAGCAGAGTTTACTATCGCAATATTCTTTTGACTGAGTCATTAACTATAACTTCTGATTTTGTTCCTATTTTCCCACTTTACTCATGAAAAGCCATGGTTTGGTGTGCTGTGGGATGTCATTCTTTATGCTATGAATATGTGTTGTTCTGATTGGTTGATAAATAAAACGCTGATTGGCCAGTAGCCAGGCAGGAAGTATAAGTGGGTCAAGCAGACAAGGAGAATGCTGGAAAGAGAAAGGACAAAGTGGGGAGTCACCAGCCAGCCACAGAGGAAGCAAGATATCAAGTCAGAACTGAGAAAAGGTACCAAGCCACGTGACTAAACATGGATAAGAATTATGGGTTAATTTAAATGTAAGAGCTAGTCAGTAATAAGCCTGAGCTAATGGCCGAGCAGTTATAATTAATATAAACTTCTCTGTGTTTACTTGGGGGACGCAAGTGGGAAAGATTTGTCCTGACAGCTGGCCAGCTGGGACACAGAAAACTTCCAACTATATTGGTGGACTTATCAGAAATATTCTCAGTTTTAGTTCTTTTAAGTTCAATACTGTTTTGAATGCAAATCTAAGTATACTGGTAATGTGGAACTGTTAACAAAATACCCTGCTCCTGAGAGATTAAGATAAGCTACGTATTTCTGTTGAGATCATCTCTTAGGTTGAGACATGTATTGCTTTTCTCTCTGCCATGATATATTGTTGGTAATTTATGCTATAATTTTGATGTCTATGTTGTTACCTCTTTTAAAATGCTTTATTTATTTATCCTTCTTTATTCCATACCACACTATCCCAAGGCCATTGACAATTTCCTAAGAACTGCATGTTGAATATTTTATTTATCAAGTTGGACCTCTGAATCCTCAGAAATAATTGCCATCTTTGAATACTAACCCCTACTTCTGAGCAATTTTCATTTTTTCTGTAACTGGAACTTATCTTATGATCCTTCTCTTTGGAACCCACACACTGGGAAAATAGCTGTATATCGATATGCCCTGATGATCTCAACTGGCTTCAGTTCTAAGGTGCTGTGGGATGTTCTGTATGTTAAATGTGTTGCTCTGATTGGTTAATAAATAAAACACTGATTGGCCAATAGCCAGGCAGGAAGTATAGGCAGGACAAGGAGAGAGGAGAATTCTGGGAAATAGAAAGCTGAGTCGGAGAGATGCTGCCAGCCACTGCCATGAAAAGCAAGATGTAAGGTACCAGTAAGCCACTAGCCACATGGCCACTTATAGACGAATATAAATGGGTTAATTTAAGATACAAGAACAGTTAGCAAGCAGCCTGCCATGGCCATACAGTTTATAAGTAATATAAGTCTCTGTGTGTTTACTTGGTTGGGTCTGAGCAGCTGTGGGACTGGTGGGTAAGAGAGATTTGTCCTGACCATGGGCCAGGCAGGACCAGGAAAACTATAGCTATACTAAGGACACAATTTTCTTCTGAGTATGCACATTCACTGAGACTCCAAATATTTAAGGAACTTGGAACTGAACATATCTCTCTCATTTGTTTTTCTCTTTCTGGGCACTATTTCTTGATAAATGAGAATATTTTTAGACCCCTTAATCTAAACCATATCTGTCTTTGGCTTACACACAAAGAAACAAAAACAGACAGACAGACAGACAGACAGACAGACAGACACACACACACACACACACACACATATATATGTGTATATATATATATATATATATATATATATATATATATGGAAAGAGACAGAGAGAGAGAGAGACAGAGAGAAACAGACTAACAGAAGTACATAAACATGAAGTAAATTATATTTACCAATGCACATTTTATTTCATAAATACTTTTTGTTTGAATTTTATTAGTTATGTGATAATTTTGTACAGTATATTATGATCATCTTTAACTTCCTTCTGTCAGTTTCTCCCAGGTCTGTCTCTACTCCCATATTCACCCAACTTTGTATCTTCTTTAATTTTTAAAACCTGTTGAGTCCAAGTGGAGTTTCACATGTAGGCTTGGATGTGCAGACTTGTGTTGGAACTTGATCAACCCTACAGGGGCCACATCCTTAAAGAAAACTGAATCTCCATCTGTGAGAAAACATCAGTTACCAAGCCCTCCTAAGCTATGTGTGAGAAGAAACCGTAACCAATTCCCCTCACCAAGCTGGGATGTAGTCAAGACTGAGCTTGGCCATGCCTCTCTGCAATGATGGGGTCTTATCCCTCTGGAACCCAAAGACCAAATAAACTCTTCTATACATTGTTTTAATCATGGTGTTTTATTGCAGTAATAGAAAAGTAACCAAGACAAGAGTATTTTTTTTCCATGTAATAGATGATCCAAACCAGTGCCATGTTTGAACTAATTTCTTCTGTGGCACAAAATCTTCATCAAGAACTACAATGACAATCAGCTTACTCAATTTAACCATAAAGGTGACTATAAGGATACAATCATTTCCCAGGAGAGCAGAGAAGTTGCACAGATGAATTCACAGTAGTTGTTGTAACACCATGCACAAAATCTGTGCAAGCTCAAACTTGAAAAATCCAAATTTGGAGAGGGGAGTTGGGGACGAAGCCCCATCCTTCTCTGAGAACTATTGTTAATTGATTGCTACTGAAAGAGGGATAGTCAAAGATCTTTAAGGGTTCGAGTAAGCTCTGACAAAAGGCCATATAGCCAAGAGAATATGAGCAGTGAAAATTGGACTTGGTAGGTTAAAAATTTTAAAAAAAGGCATAAAACTGGGTGAGTAGAAAAGTTGGGATGGATGCAAGATGAGTTGGGGTGGGGATTGCATATGATTAAAATTCACTGTATTAAATTCTCAAATAGCTAATAAAAAAAGAAAATAAACAAATCACTTAAGCATGAAGATCTATTTACAGTTTCCAGTCAGTTCATGCCAAACACCATGGTTTTAATGCTCAGAGTTGTAGCTGAAGTTTTTCTGGTCCCACCTGGCTCCCACAGCCCTGCAGTCCTGGAGCCTTTTGGACCCAAATAAACACACTCAGGCTTATATTATTTTAAAACTGTGGCCATGGCAGTCTTCTTGCTAGCTAGCTTCTTTATCTTAAATTAATCCATTTCTACAAATCTATACTTTGCCACATGGCTTGTGTCTTCCCAGTATCTTTACATCATGCTTCTCCCAGCAGTGGCTAGGAGCATCTCCTCTCTCTGTTTGTTTCCTTCTTCTCTCTCTAGTTAGAATACCCCACCTAACCTTATTCTGCCTCACCATTGGACAAACACCTTTACTTATCAATCAATCAGAGCAACACATATTCACAGCATACAGAACAATATCACCCATCATTTATCATTTCCCCTTTTCTTTCTATTCAAAAGGAAGATTTTTAACTTCAACATAGTAAAATTAAATATAATGAAACAGTTATCAAGCCAGAATTATAGTTATCAATATGTAGTCTATTTGTATTTGGCAAGATTAAAGAAGATAGCTTATTTATCTTATATTTGTGAGTCTAAACTTTCATATCTACCTTACCTCTTATCTTAACCAAGGGAAACCATAATTATAACTATCTAGTCTTCAACTACATCAAAGACCTCAGAAGGGTATAATATTATCTAAGTAAACAGGAAGAGCATTGTAAGCAACTTTCAAAAATCTAGAATGTCAGAGACAGCTGGCTGCCTGGACAGTCACCAGAAGTTCTTCTGCAACATTGGGGTGTACATTTTTCAGCCTACAGGCCTAGAGTCTCTCAATTGCTTCTCTCTGTGTCCTGTAGAATGTCTGGCAGTTTCTTCTGTGAAGCAGGAACCTAAAGGATCATCTCGTCTTGCAAAGTTCAGTGGTCACCTTCCTGTGGGTCCTGCATGTCCAGTTGATACATTTTATTAAGCAGTCAACACCAGGGCACTTTTTTGCCCAGTGGCTAACTTTTGCCACAAAGAAAGCAAATTCCATAATGAGTTTTTTCAATGCCAATTATCTTCTCTGAAGTAGATTGGTGTTGCCAGGAGCAGACATATATCAATGTTCAGAAAGTCAAAGTTTTTAAAACATTTTAAATGCCATATTCTGTAGGTTTTTGAAGTGTTTAAAGATTACCTACCTGACTGAATTATATCTATGTATACCTAGAAAACTTAACATGACTACAAGTTTGATTATCATAGATGATTAAATATTAATCTGTATTTCTCAACTATACACTACAATTTCAAATGAGTTGCACAAACAAAATACTTTAAACAAGAGTAGAAATTTACATATGGTATAACAAAATTAACTTTAAATTTGTATCAATATACTAAAATCTATAGCAATGTAAAATATTTTTCTTATTTTTCTATATCATATCTCCCTTTCTTATTTTAAAAAGAGATTGACTATGACCAATAACAATTTGTAACCAACAACCTAAACAAAGACAAACATCCACAATCCAGTTTTTGGTAATGTGGGCATAGTTTTCTAGGGTACTTCCTGCTGATAGAGGGTACTGTGTTCTTATGGGTATACAAAGAGAATTTTAAGAGAGGAAGGAGAAAGGCAGAGCAGAGGAAATGCTGCCAGCCGCTGCGAGGAGATGTAAAGTACTGGTAAGCCATGAGCCAAATGGCAAAGTGTAGATTTATAGAAATGGGTTAGTTTAAGTGTAAGAGCTAGTGAGTAGTAAGCCTGAGCAAATGGCCAAGCAGTTATAAGTAATATTAAGCCTCTGTGTTGTGTAATTATTTTATAAAAGGCTGTGGGACTGTGGGCCTTGGGAGCCAGGCGGGACCAGAAGAACTTCAGCTACACAGAAGTGTTTCTAGGATGTGTTTAAGTGAATATCCTATGATTTATCAGGAAGTGAATGTGAAAATACTTCACCCAATGCAAGTAACATTGACCATTTATAGAAAGATCTTAATATAAAGTACATTAAGTAACTAATAATTTTGACTAATCTTTTCAGTCCCTTAGATGATACCAGAAAGAACTTTCACAGTTTATAAGAAAGACAATATTTGAAATACAGTTAAGAAAAGTATTCCAATGAAAACATGTGCACAGCATGGTAGTTACCTAATGATAGAAGATTTTTTAACTAATAAGAAATACTGAAGATATATTAAAAACATAGCTGTTTTAGTTGATTAACATTACCATTAAATGTTCCTTCCTTAATATGGATATGATTAAGAGCAGAAAATTTTTTGAATTGAATATTTTCTAAATTCACAAGTATAACATTATGACTCTAATTTTAGTGTTATTAAGAATTTTATTTTTGAAAGGACAAAGTTGTAAAAAACTAAACTATCATGCTTATTATTATAGGCATGATATATGTGGTATATATGTATATAATATACATATTATTCTCACTTATTTGGGCCAAGCTAGGTCCAAACCAAGCGTTTATAGATCCTAGGCAAGTCTTCTCCATTGAGCTGCTCTATCCCAGACTCATAGTCTCAATTTGAAAAGGCTTTATTCTGTGTTCTAAATCAATATTTGATTAACCTAATCTCTGAGAGTGCTGGTAATTACAGAACAGTTTCTGTGATGTAAAACTGAAAATCAACATCATAACTGCCTAAGTGTCATAACTACTCACTAATTTCATTTCTGGAGACCTCTGAATATTGGATAAGAGCAATTGGTAGTTGTAAACTGAAAGAGGAAATCCCCCTTTAAGTAGTCACAACCATATCTTCAACAATATTCTTTGAATATTTAATATTTCATGTTTCTCTTGATGCTTCAGTGACAAAGGATTCAGCTATATGAATAAAAATTCCATATATCTAATAGACAAATTTTCTGTCTGATGGTGAGAAAATATGGTTGGTGGCATGATGACAAACATTATGCTTTTTGATTAATGAGGACAGTGCTTCTAAAAGGCAATGTGGTTAAATATTCTCCAAAGGTATACATTATATGTTTGTATGTGTATGTATGACATTCTTGAATATATGTTATATGTGTTGTAGAATCTGCCTCTGATACTAGAAAATTTAAGATTTTTAGCAAAGGCATGCAAAAGCAATTTGAATAAGATCATAAATATACTTACTTTATGTGTACAATTCTGAAGTTGAGTGCAAGTTGTTAGACCTGCCATTTCAGTGATTTTTCTTGACCCAGAATGGAGAAAACTCAGATTAATTGCCTATTAGAGTTTCTTTTACTATGTTGAAAATGGTGTCTTTATAAAAGAAAGTAAGTCTCACAATTCTTTGCCTCACAAAATTAATTGCCGTGTACATTCAAAAAGTCTTAAAACCTTAATGTCATTATGAAACATTTTTTGACAGACTTTCACTGCACTCTTGGGTGGTCCTTTTCATCCATCTTACATGGAATGACTTGGTTAAGCAGAAAAACATGAAGAGAGTTTTGACACCTCATGCCCAATTCTGTTCACCAAATCCCATAATCCTTGGCTCAGTTTGATTTTTCTTTATTGAATTTTGCTTTCTGTGATGTTCTCATTTCTCTTATTAGAATAAATCAAATTGTTCTTGCACATACAACATCTTCCGTCTGGGAAAGCAAAGTTCTCTTTCCCAAGAGGGAAAAAAAAAAGAAGAGTAAAGAAATCTCCTTAGGGAAGATTACTCAGCCACTGTTATTTTCCATTTCCAATTTCCTTTTTCACTTTATGGAGGAAGTTTGACTCATTCCCCAATGGCAAACTCTCCTTCTCCCTGCTGTATAAGTGGGATGAAGACAGGTCATCAATAATAGGCAACTCCTAATGTAAAGTGTAGAAGCTCAGGATTGATATGACATGTCATATATGACAGGTCAGAAGAAATACTCTTAGGTTATTACCTGTGCTTGCAGCTACTGCCTTTTGAAATCACAAAACTATCTCACTGAATGGAGAATTATTTAGGAAATTCTATCAGAGCATTTAAGTGACATGCAGGTGAGGCTTCCTTGGTGATTATGCTGGAACTAGTGAGGATCTGTCCCCGCAAGGATATGGAAGCCGAGCATCTCATCTGTGGAACTTTATTGTGTTTATTTCCCCACATGGAGGAAAAAAACCTTAAAGTGCCCAACCACAGAAAATGGATTTTTGTTCTTTACAAACTGCTGTTTCAGTCTCAACATAGAGATTAGCATGCACATATTTGTTGTTTTTTCGAAAATTGCTCAAACGCTGTTTAACTTTTCCACAATCATTCTAAAAATGAACAAAAGTGCTCATTCTGATCTAATTATAACAAGCAACAGAAAACGTAATGAATTGTGGATTTAAATACCTTCTTTTTTTTTCTCTCGTGTGTGTTTTCTAACCTCACATCTTAAATTCTCTTGAGGTCACCCTGTCAGCATCAGCTTTGTGGCCTGGATTTAGTTGAATCAATCCTAATTGCAATTCTGCACAGGTCTGGTCCTCCGTGGAGATTGCAGATGAATGACAGTGCAGTGGCAGGAAAGATAAATATGCTGGCAAATAAGATCCTGGCTCTCCACAGAGGATGGAATAAATTACTTTACCAATAGAGTGGAGGTAATATGTTGGAGAAAGAAAGTGAAATCGAAGCCAGCTTAATACAAGGTTTGTGGAAGTTTAAAATGAAGCATTTTAAACTTAAGTAAAATACTGATGGTGACTCCTTCTATTTAAAACACATCTCATTGCTCTGTCCCATGAAATTTAATGGCATGCACTAATTCTGTTTATGCAGATGACAGCTTGAACAGTTCTAATTCATATGGCATCCTTGGATAGCTGAAAGCCTGGTGGTACTGTGGTGCAGCATATTGATTAGTCATTTGATAAATACGCAGACTGGCACTCCGAGCTTTAGGTGCTTCATGCAAAATGTATTCAAATGACCTTGATTAATTAGAGTGCATAGCTGCAAGGCAGTTCCTTATGAATAAGAAGCAGTTTGTCAGTCCAGAGATTTGTGTAAACTAATGAAAGACCATCATGCACAGATACTTTAAATCAAGGGAGTAGACTTACAATATACCATCAAGAAAAACCAATTTCATTTACATGTGAGAAGAATCAACTTTTTGTTATAAAAATTGTCCAAAAGTTTTATACTTACAATGTATTTCACAGATTTTAAATTAGAGCCTGGATAATATATAAACATGTATTTTATTAGAATTAAATAATTGACCAAGATTTTAAAAGCAATCCTACTTTTTAAATAATTTTGTTATACTAAAAATGAATTCTGCTTAGTGTTTACTTGCCTCATAATATTTTATGGTTATATTATGTATAAAGCTTCAAAATATTTTTCCAGTCCTACATGACATGTCTTTATTGGCGCCAATATGGATTTTTAGATGCACTACAATTATATACTGAAAAAAATACCCCAATTATGTTTTATGAAAAAAAAGTTTATGTTTTCATGGAACTAACATATAAAATGTTTACCAGATATAAGTAGAATTATCCAAGTATTTGTAGATATAATATTTCAAAAATTTCTGGAATGACTGTTTTGCTTGGATATGTACTTCTGTGACAAGATTATATAAGTTAATAGAAGGATATTATATTCAACTTTCTCAATTCACCCTTGGCCCATATAGTCCTATCATTTTTTTTTAAATAGAAGCTTCTGGAAGCAAAGTAAGGAGGGACTGTGATATGGAGTGTCTGCTTAAATATTCAAAATCTCTTTTAGTCCCATGATAATCATTTCTAACAGCTCTGGATGTATGCTGTGCTCCTACAGGATGCTGATGAGAGATGGTGAGCATAACTTATCCATTGCCAGCATTTCAATGCATTGTCCACATATATGAGAAATATGAAGGCATGTTTTAATATGGGGTGAAAATTTTACCATGCAAAGAGAAGGTATGAATCCTATTCTTCAATAACTTAACTCAAAGTCAATATCTATTTGTTTGTTTGTTTGTTTTTTATTTTCAAATGTCAGCAACTTTTGATGATGCACTCAGATAATCTCTAAATCAATTTAGGTTATGTCAAATACAACTTTCTCTCACTCTCTAAAATCACACTTCTTCTCACGTAGTTGCTTAACAACTTCAGAGAGCTGGCAGAGATGATTTCAATTTGGTTTTCATTGTGAAAGGTATGATTTTGAAAGAATAGATTTCTGAAAAGAATTTTAAAAACGCATGAGGAAAAGTCTTATAAGAAGCAGATATTCTGTCTTTCAAGTTCAATGCCTATAATTATTGAATATTTTAAATCTAGAGGAAGCCTAAAACCTTAGCAAGTCTTGAGTCTTTGATAGAATATGATTTTGAGTTTAAGAATATAATTTAGAAGACATGCTATTACTTCAAAACTTAAATGTTTATGCATATATATGCACATATATACAATGTCTTATAACAATTTAAGAAATTGAAAAGTAGACAATAATATTAATACTAACAATATTAGGATGAACATCATTGAACTCTAAGGAAAAATGAAGTTAAAAAATTTCATGAAAATGGATGAATATAAAGTGTATAATATTAAAGTGACTTCACACAATCTGTGAAAGGAAAAGAATCTGCATTTTTCTCTTTCAGTTGCGGAATCTTACAAATGCTATATGTATATATTTGAACAACCGTATGTGTGGGTATAATATAATGTGAAGAGAAGAGAAGAAAGCCTAAATATAAGGGATGAGAAAGGAAAGGATGAAGGAGATGGACATGACATATTAAAGAGGATATAGGGCTACTTGGTTGTTTTGTTGTTATAATTTTGGCATGGACTTTGTTTTGTTTTTGTGATGAATAAGTTCATAAAATATATTCAATAATGAAAGCATAAAATTCATTGTGACACTCTACAGCTTCTGTCCTGAGTGCCTATTCATTCTAACTTAATAGAAGTTGATTGAGTTGAATAGAATTGCTTAATTTTGGTGTGACATTTTTATTCATTTGTAATTTTATTAATAAAGTTTATAAAAGTATTAATTTCAGCTTTCATACCCATATCTTCTATCATTTTTGTAACTTTAGCATGGAAGAAATGTATTGTGGAGTCTTCTCCCAGTTTCATTCTGTGGCTGTGATAATATGCCCTGCCAAAGGCAACTCAGGAGAGAAAGGATTTCTGTTCACTGTTCCATGTTACAGTCCATTTTGGGAATGAATTCATGGTGACACAGACTTGAGATAGTCAGGCATACTGCATCCAAAATCAAGAAACAGAGAGAAATGGATTAATGCATGCATAACAGTGCTCAGCTCTCTTCCTCCTCGTGTATACAATCCAGGACTGCCTTGGAAATGACACTACTTACAGCCAGGGATTCTTTCCATCTCAATCAACTTGATTAAAATAACCTCCCACCCACAGGCCCACAGGCCCACAGGCCCACAGGCCACCTTGATCTAGACAGTTTTTCAATGACTGTATCTTCACAGGGGATTCAAGGCTGTATCAAACTGACAAAAAAAAAAACCTTAAATATTACTGGCTAAATATACTTCCATAAAAAAATGTGAAATTTGTGACCACCACAGAACTGAAATTTTAAGAATACAATACATAGTGGAGATAATGGGTCTATAGTGATTTGAAAGAAAATGACCCCCAAAGGGAGTGGCACTATTAGGGGGTGTGGCCTTGTGGAGTAGGTGTGGTCTTTTTGGAGGAAGTGTGTCACTATGGTGGTGGGCTTTGAAGTCTCATATATGCTCAAGATACTGCCCAGTGTCTGAGACCACTTCCTGTTACTTCTGAGTCAAGATGTAAGGACTCTCAACTCCAACACCATGGTTTCAGGCAAACTGCCATGTCTCACTCTGATGATAATGGACTAAACCTGAGAAACTCTAAGCCACGCCAGTTAAATGCTTTCCTTTATAAGAGTTGCTCTTCATAGCAGTAAAACCCTAACTAATACAGGGTCTTACAAAGAAATTATGTTACACTGAGGATAAAAGTTATTCAGTAGCTATGTTATGCAAAGAACAAGTTAGGTCAGAGGTCCCATTTGAAACAGTTTGTAAGAAGCTATCATACAGCAGTCTTCAAATTTTCCCAAGTCTAAACTACCAAAGTAAGCAGAAAAATCTTGGCACAATTATGATTGTACAAAATGTATGTCTGTGCATTTATTAGACACTTGTTAGATCTCGAAAATCCTCATAATTAGGACGATTTCTCAGTATTATATGTGCAATTACATGTCAGCACCAACTCTCTGACAATAATAAACTGTTCCACTAGTTTTCTTTTCTTTTAAACTCAGAGGCTGAAAATCATACTTGTGACTTTCTATCCCAAACTGGCATCCAGAGGTTGAATTCCTAAATCTTGAGAAAAAAGTAACTGAGACCATGTGTCTGACAGTTTCTCTGAGCAAAGAAGGATTCCTGAGTAGGGCACCACTCTGAACCAAAGGAGGTTTGAGTGTTCCTCGCTGCAGCAAACCCAGGGAATTTAAATAGGTACTGGAAGAAGAAAAGTACAGAAATAGGTTGGTCACAGATAGAAACTTGCTTCTTTTAACTATGGTCATATCTTTTGGGCCCCTGGGACAGGCTTGACTCCATGCAATTCGCTGAGATCCTACTATCTGTTTGAAGAAAATGTTTTCTAAGCTGGATTGTTTACATACGAATTTTGTCCGCAGTTAATTTCACACACAAAAAAAATTCAAGTTTCAGACAATCTCATGCATAATTTCATTCAGTACTATTTCTCTTAACGACAGCAATATTATTCAAAGCATACAACCCAAAATCTTGGATGATGCTTTATTTTTCCTTCTGTCTGACCAACCCACTAAACTCCAGTATAATCAATCACAAAATCATCCTGTTGATTTTCCCTTAGTCCTCTTGCATTTCCACTTTGCTCTTAATTCTTTCTTTTCTGACCATGTTATTTGTCATCTCTGACTGAGACTATGATTGCACCTGTAATTTGTTTCCATGACTTCAGTCTCAGCACTTCCCAGATTCCTACTGAGCTAGAAGGTTATGTTTTCAAATTTTTCTGTATATTACTTTGTCTCATGGATCTCAATGACTACGTACTACCACCCACTACTGAACTCTAATTAATTTTTAAGACAAATTCTGCAAATACTGTGCACAAATCATATGCTTTTTATTATCCAATTATTTCACTATCCCCTGAACAAATTCTGATTTTTTTTTTGGCTTTTCATTCTTTGTGCATACAGTTCTTTGCCTCTACTAGCTATCTATACTATTCTCTTTCCTTCTACCCTTTTGGGCCCAGTTCAAATCCCATCTGCGTTCTGTAGATGTCCATTGATAAAATTTTATGCATTACTTTGCATGACCCTTTGTTCGACAGATCCTCTTAAGTTCCATAGCATTTATATTATTATACAACTTCGCATATAATAATTATAAGTATAAGAAACACCAAATTGGACTCTCTGTAATAGCTCGCTCTCTCTCTCTCTCTCTCTCTCTCTCTCTCTCTCTCTCTCTCTCTCTTTCTCTCTCTCTCTCTCTCTTTCTCTCTCTCTCTCTGGTGACAATGATCCCTATCTTCTCACCACTGCTCTGAAATCGTTGTTGTTAAATTGATCTTAGGGAAATCATCATGCCTAATAAATCACCTCTTTAAAAATAATTCCAATTTCCCACTCGACCCTGCTCTTTGTTCTTAATACGTGTGTGGCCTGCCTTTACCATCTTACTTGCTCATTTGTCATCATGAACAATAAATTGCTGCATTTCATATTTCCTATCCCCCCATGTGAATGCCCACAGGCCTGTCTGTAAACACTAGACAGACGGAGCTTCACGAAGCCTTCGTAACTGTCAGCAGAGACTTCTGTTTCCTCTGACACATTTTGCGAACGCTTTCCCCTCTGCCTCCCCTCATTAGCTTGACTTTGCTCTTATTTCATTTTGACACGAACTCTTTTGAAATGGATTCCATTACCATTTTCTTTTCCTGGCAGTAACATCCACTCTCGCCACCTCTGAGGTATCTTCTCCTTGCAGGAAGAACCATATTCACTGCCTCTTTCTGTTTCAGCCAGCGCTGTGAGGTTTTACATTCTTCAGTTTGGACATAGTGAGACTTGTCCAGCTTTTATCAGATGTTAGATACAGTTGTGACACTACAGATATTTCTTGCATCTAGGTGAAGAGAAATGTAAAATGTACTTGTTTGCTTCTAGTGTCTATTCAGTATATTCATATTTCCTTTATCTTTAAACCTCCAACCATAGCTACTGTAAAGCACATTTAATGTTAATTTTTGACCTACTTCAGCAATTCTCTTTTCATGACCCCAAGTGCCATCTGTGCATTGGTCATTCAGTATGTGGATTATCATACCCAGAAATCACCTTTTATCAATATCTAATGCTGGACTTCATATTTTTTCTATTTATCTGACATCATGAGCTCATACTTTGTCTTATTTATGCAGCATTTTGAGTGTCTTAATGTTCCATAATGTTAGTCCTACTCTTGTCTGCATAAAATGAGATTGTTTTTCACTTTGTGGAAAGATTTCATACTGAAAGATTTATCCAGTAGAATACATATTGTGGAGGACAAATTGTACAAAAGCATCTGAATGGTAGGAAAAATAAATGTCAGAAACAAAGAGACAATGGTCACTGAAGAAATGACAATATTAAATATCATTGCTAGCTGAATACATGAAAATCGAAATGTTATTTAATTGCATGCTGCCATCTATTATACTGACATAAAATTGAAAAATTACTTTCTCTAGTGGTTTAAAATATCCAAGGTATAAAGCTCCTTTAAATGCTGTTAGTTCAGAATTAAAGTGGTACAGGATATTTGAGAAGGAATTTTGCAGAAAGTCTTAATAAATCAGAACACATACTTTTCTTCAGTGATTTAATCAGAGACATACAGTATTTTTATGTGCAGTAGTATTTTGTACCATTGCTTACAAGAGCAAAAACAAGCTGGGCAGTGGTGGTGCATGCCTTTAATCCCAGCACTCGGGAGGCAGAGTCAGGCGGATCCCTGTGAGTTCGAGGCCAGCCTGGGCTACAGAGTGAGTTCCAGGACAGGAGCAAAGCTACACAGAGAAACCCTGTCTTGAAAACAACAACAAAAAAAAAAAAAAAAAAGAGCAAAAAAAAAAATT
>CABHPR010146396.1:10008-25885 GCA_902168415.1 Peromyscus melanophrys
GTGTGTGTGTGTGTGTGTGTGTGTGTGTGTGTGTAGGTCAGAGGTAAGTATCAGGTATCTCCCTTAATTGTTCTCCACTTTATTATTTTGTGTGTGTATTTGTGTGTGTGTGTGTGTGTGTGTGCATGTGTGTGTGCGTGTGCACGTGTACACATATGTGTGCTGTTGGCATCAGGAGTCTTGTCCCTCTGCTCTCCACTTTATTTATGAATATATATTATGTCCTTCTGTCTCTCTCCCAGAGCTCACAGACTCAGCTGGATTGGCTATCTAGCCTGGTCTAGGGATGCTGGATTGACACCTTGTGAATGCTGTCATTACCACGCCCATCCGACATGTACTTAAGTCCTGGAGATGGGCACTCCCCTCCTCACACTGGGACAGAAAGTGCTTTCTCAAGTGAGCCGTCTCCCCAGCCCCTCCATCTTATTTTTGAGACAAGGTCTCTTGTTGAACCTGGTGTGGCAGGCTTTCTTTGGGCCACCAACCAGCTCCCAAATAAAGACACCAAGACTTATTAGTTATGAATGCTTGTTTCTCTCTAGCTCTGATAACTTAACCTGTTTCTTCATCTACGTTTTGGCTTGGGTCTTTTTTACCTTTCTTTCATTTTGTATGTCCTACTCCGTGTCTGTCTGTCTGTCTGGCCCTGGGCATCTCCTTCTCTTTCTTCCTCGTTCTCCCTCAAGCCTAGATTCCTCCTTCTACTTATTCTCTCTGCCCACCAGCCTGGCCCATCCCTCTATTCCCTTGCTATTGGCTGCTCAGCTTTTTTATTACACCAATCAGGTGCCTTAGGCAAGCAAAGCAACACAGCTTCACATTGTTAAACAAATGCAGCATAAACAAATATAACACATCTTTGCCTAGTTAAAGTCATATTCCACAACCACCTGGACTAACTAACAATGGGCTGCAGGGACCCCCCCCCCCTCCGTCTCCACTGTCCCAGCACTGGGGTGGTGAATGTGTGCCTCTGAGCCCAGCTCTTTACATGGGTGCTATGGATCTTCATGCCTGTGCGGCAAGCAGTTTACCAATGGAGCCGCCCTCAAGCTCCTATGGACTTCTTTTAACCCACCTCTCCTGTGCCCTTGGATCACACGATGTTCTTATATTTGCTCCCAGACTTTGCTGCAGGTATTCTCTTAGTCCACGTTCCACCCCAAAGATGAAATGCCTGACTCTTCTATGATATAATCCTTGCAGTGGTCAGACACTGTATCTCCTGGGATCCTCTCTTCCTCAGGTTCTATACCCCCTCCTCCTCACCTTACGTGATATACAGGCTCTGTACTGTAACCTCACCTCCTTCTCTGGCTCACATTTGGGCCTGCTAACAATGTTAGTTAACCATGATCTCAGACTAACCCTAACATATGAGTACTCTTCATCACAGCCCAGGCTAGCACAGGTTGAAAATATCACTGGAGAAAGTCTGCTTTGGTAATGCGTGTTGGCTTTAGTAATACGTGTTGCTGGACCCAGCTCTGCACTTGAACACTACTCAGTGTCTTGAGGTTTTAGCTGCTTCACCTAGAAAGCTGGGGTGACAACAGGATCAGTTCATTGCTATACATGCTGAGAAAAATATCTTACAGCATTACTATTTATTGTAGAATTTAAGTTCTAAAATTTACTGACAACTTACATTTGCCAGAATTTTGAGAAACAGTGTCAAAAGATGAAAAGGGCTGGCACAGTATGGAGGAAATCAGTACAGAGACTGTGCTAGAGAAACTAGAAATAGACCTAGTACGCCAGTCAGCTTTACGTCAGCTCGACACAAGCTGGAGTCAATTAAGAAGAGGGTCTCTCAACTGAGAAAGTGTCTCCATAGGACTGGCCTGTGGGTAAGCTGGGGCATGTTTCTTTACTGATGACTGATGTGGGAGGGCCCAGTTCCCTGTGGGGGTGCCATTCCTAGGCTGGTTGGTAGTCCTGTGTTCGTCCTGGGTTCTATAAAAAATTGAGCAAGGTATGAAGAGCAAGCCAGTAAGCAGCACTCCTCCATGGCCTCTGCATCAGCTCTGGCTTCCAGGTTTCTGCCCGGCTTGAGATCCTGTTCTGACTTCCTTGGATGATGGAATATAAGCTGTGAGATGAAATAAACCCTTTCTTCCAAGGTGCTTTTGGTAATGGTTTTTTATCACAGCAATAGAAACTCAACCAAGACATCCAGCAATCCTAGTATTGGATATATATCTAAAATAAACCACCCCCATTTTCCTGCCTGCCTCACTCTTCACAACAGTCATGAAGTAGAATCATCCCAGGGGGTGTGGATGAGTAAATGGATAAGGAAATGTAGTACACACACAATGGAATAGTACTCAACTGTAAACAATTCTGCCATTTACAGCAACGTGGATGGGAGATGGGAATCAGGCAGGCACACAAAGACAAACATCCTATGTTCTTACTTAGACGTGGAAGAACAACGCTTATCTATCTCAGACAAGCAGAGTGTAGAAGAGTGGTTCCAGAGCCCAGCCAGGGTGTGTGGCAGGAGGCTGGTTTATGGAACTAGTTGGTGAACAACTTTCAGCACAGTAGAACTACTATGGTTGGCACTAATCAAGTGACTATTTCTTTTTTTTTGGGGGGGGGGCTTTTTCCCCCATTTTTTAAATTTTATTTTATAATTTAATTTAATTTTACATATCAGCCACGGATTCCCTTGTCCTCCCCCCCTTCCCCTCAGCACCCCCATTCCCATCTCCTCCAGGGCAAAGACTCCCCTGAGGATTGAGTTCAACCTGGTAGATTCAGTCCAGGCAGGTCCAGTCCCCTCCTCCCAGGCTGAGCCAAGTGTCCCTGTATAAGCCCCTGGTTCCAAACACCCAGCACATGTACTGAGGACAGGTCCCAGTCCCACTGCCTGGATGCCTCCCAAACAGATCAAGCTAATTAACTGTCTCACTTATCCAGAGGGCCTGATCCAGTTGGGGTCTCCTCAGCTATTGGTTCATAGTTCATGTGTTTCCATTCGTTTGGCTATTTGTCCTTGTGCTTTTTCCAACCTTGGTCTCAACAATTCTCGCTCATACAAACCCTCCTCTTTCTCGCCAATTGGACTCTTGGAGTTCCACCTGGGGCCTGGCTGTGGATCACTGCATCCAGTTCCCTCAGTCATTGGATGAGGTTTCTAGGACGACAATTAGGGTGTTTGGCCATCCTATCACCAGAGTAGGTCAGTTCGGGCTGTCTCTCGACCACTGCCAGTATTCTATTGTGGAGGTATCTTTGTGGATTTTTGTGGAACTCTCTAGCACTTTGCTTCTTCCTATTCTCATGTGGTCTTCATTTATCATGGTCTCTTCAGAGTAGATTTTTTTTTTTAAATGCTGAATGCTGTTTGTTGAGGGAGGGAAGAGGTCTTAATTACAGGCTTACAGCACAATGGGAGAACTCCGGAGGGCAGAAGTTCGCTACTGATGTTTTACAATCTTGCCTCTAAGCTGTTAACGTCCATTATGCAGGATACACAGACAAGGAACTTCCCTTAAGCCTTCAGGAGGGTGGAACCCGGCAGGGAATTAGCATAGGGAGGATATCAAGGTCAAGGTCAGCAAGCAAGGCAACAGTCACCCAAAACAGGGGCCAGGGCCCTACAGGTCCCCCTTTTACTAAAAAATGAGCTTCTGACTTAGGTTGTGTGGGACGTCAGCAGGTCACCTTACCCATCATGGAGACACCTGTCCAGGCTACACAGGCACTCTGTCTTAGGTTGGTGAGTGCCCCCCAGGCATTACCTGTCTCTGAATACTCATTATCATACAGGCTCAATCGTGTGTGAGCTGCAGGGTTAACTGCTGCCAAAGATCTCAAAGTGGTCAAGTGACTATTTCATAACAGCTGAAGCGAGAATTTTTGGATGTTCCCAGAACAAATAGCAAATGTCTGAGATGACGGATATACCACAGATATACCCTGATCTGACCCCACACACCAACACTTGCATTAAAATGTAAATACGCACATTTACTGTGTCAAATAAAAAATACACTAAAACCCTGTCTCGAAACACCAAAAAAAAAAATACACTAAAAATCAAAAATGGGGCGAGTACCTCTTTCACTACTCATTTACTCATCTTGGGCTTCAATTCTGTTTAAAGGGCATACTCAACCAACTCAACAAGAGAGACAAAAGCAAAGCCACAATGAGAATGGGAGGATGCATAAGTAGTAACCGTGTCCTCTCTTTCTGGACTGAAGACCCCAGGTTGTTCCCTGCTTCCCTGGATTCAAGTTCCTCCCAGCACAGTCCGCTGCTGTCTGAGCGGGCTCAGATGGCTCCTTCTGCCTCTTACACACAGTCCACAGAATGGCTAGCTGCTTCTCACGATGCATCACCATTGTCTTTAGACACTGTCTGTGGGTCACTGAATCCTCTCTTTCCCCTTCATGCTATCCAGTGAGGCAATGGCTGAGAGTCTAGTGTGGCAATGCAGGTGGTACGTGCATACCCCGAAGGACACAGGAAATCCAGGTCTAGTGCCAGCAGTGGGCAGGCCTGTGGACTTCAGCTGAAGCCTTGCCAGTTGCTCCTGGATGCCCACCCTGATGCACCACCACCACACTGCTGGTGATGGCCTTGCAGATTCTGTGGTTTCCCTTCACTGTGCGTTTCTGAGATTTTGAGTTCTTCACATTGAATCATTATCTACTGAAATCAGGAGTTTTATTTCTCTGACCGGTTTGGTAGGGTAAACAGAAGCTACTCATATCAATCAAGTACATCCGACTTCCTGAGAGCCACAGAACAGGGAAGCTGTGACATGATAGCCAATACCACTGAAGTGTTCCAGAGCTTTCTGTGAGCTGCTGCAAACTTCAGCATTGCTGGGGGCCACTGACAACCTCAGTCATTTACTGCAAGCCTGGCTCTACAGTCTGGATACAGAACGTTCTCCAAAGGCCCAGACATTAAGGACTTGGTGTCCTGCTCATGGAGCAGCTAAGCATTTAGTGGAAGCGTTGAGAGGGACTGGGTAGGTTTGTGGGTTACTGGGGAGCTCTGCAGCCCTAGTTCTTTCCTCTTTGGTTCTCGAGCTCTGAACTAGGCATGGAATTTTGTTTTGTCACAAGCTTCTGTCATAACATGCTGTCTCAAGACTGGCTCAAAGCACTTGGGCCGACTGATTCACAGGGTGAAACTACCACAACAAATCTCTCCTCGCCAGTTGATTCCTTCAGGCATTGCGTTACAGTAATGAAAAGCTGACTAACACTGCTGGTGGAGGCCGGGGGCTATCTCTAGAGAACAGCCTCTCCAAATCTCCAGCAACTGTGGCATCATGGGGAGAAGAGAATTCTGGGAAATACAACGACCTTAGATCTCCTCTGTAGCCTGGAGGAGACCGGAGAGAAGGCTAGGGATGTAGATCTGGAAATGCCCTTCTTGTATCTGTTTACGTGAAACCATTAGCAATTGGGTGGGCAACAGCTTTGTTTAATTTCTACCCTCTTGAACAATTCTTCCTTGTTACGAGCTACATACACTTTCAGCAAAATGTCCTGCTTTTAGCTTACAGATCTTACTGTGTTCTCTGCTACCATAAACTGAAAAGTTAACTGTCTTCAACTGTCTTCTTTGACGTATAAACTATCCTCACCTTTATAGTTTCTTGTATTTTCTGAGAGAGAAAAGCTATCATCACAAATCTAAGTTTTAGTGCTCGTGAGATGACTTAAGCCACCACACCAGGCTCCAGGCAGTGGTTCTCAACCTGTGGGTCATGACCCCTTTGGGGGGGATCAAATGACCCTATCATAGGGCTCACCTAAGACCACATGAAAAGATATTTACAATACAATTTACAATATAATACTGTTATGAAACAGTAGCCAAATTATAGTTATGAAGTAGCAACAAAAATAACTTATGGTTTGGGTTCACCACAACACGAGGAACTGCACTCAAGGGTCATAGCGCCAGGAAGACTGAGAACCACTGCTCTAAGGGATCAGGTGTGAGGTGTGGACTTTTGCCCATGAGTTCACTTCGAGTGCCTCTGCCACACAAACACCAAGTATTTTCTCAAATGCAGTATTTCCCCCACTTCCATGAAGAACTTTTCATTATTGTATGAAGGCATACAGCAAGCAGTGTACGGATCGCAGGCAAGGGCTCTGGAGCCAGACAGCCTGGGCCTGACTTGGCTCAACCACTCTCTAGTTTAGTCCTCTGGGTGAACTACTCTTCTGGGTGAACTAACCTTCCTATGCTGACTTCCTCCCCTGATGACTTCAGCTGCTGACACTAGCTACTTGAGAAGGGGATGGAATGAGGTATACACTCAGATGCTGAGGCCTCAGAATGACATGGGGAGGCACTCACAAGCGTCAGGCCCCACAGTAACTGGCATCATCACCACCTCCACCTTCCTATTAGCCTTTGGGGAGGTTTGTATGATTCAATTTGTTTGACTGGATTAAAAATGTATGTGTTAACAGCAGAGTTGCTCATGGGGTGTGCAGGGGTTACTCATGGGGTACTCGGTGGTGTCAAAGCATATTTGGCTGTTCTCTTCTGAACTGCAGTTTTGGAATCGGGTAGAGCAGAGCAAATATTCGGTCTCTCTGACCTATGAGTACGGGGTAAGCGGTATGATTCCGAGTACGGCTAGATGCTGATGTGCACATAAATGATCAACAGCCAGGGACAGCAGACAAGTCTTCAGCCGGCTTACCTTTAGTCTGTCCTTGGGCAGCGCCACAACCCCTTGTTTAATGATTTCCAAGACTCTTTCCACTGACAGCTCGGCTCCAGCCTGTAGCAGCCTTGAGCTAAAGAAGGAGATCACCTGTAATGAAAAAGCCATTAAGGAAAAGACTTATTTATTTTTACTTTATGTGTTTTGCCTGCATGTATATATGTGCACTCTCTGCATGCCTGGTGTCCACAGAGGTCAGAAGAGGGGTTCAGAGCCCCAGGAGCTGGAGTTACAGATGGTTGTGAGCCAGAATGTGGGTGCTGGGAACTGAACCCAGGCCCTCTCCAAGAGCAGCCAGTGCTCTTAACCTCTGAGTCATCCTGCCAGCCCCAAAGTTATTGTTTCTCGATAATTCGTTTGTAGTCCTCCTGCCTCAACCTCCCAAGTAGCTGGGGTTACAGGTGTGTGACATGGAAGGCACACATTTAACCAGGCAGTTGTCTGACAAGTCTTTTCGGAGAAGCCTTCCGCCTCAAGTCAGGCTTCCTACTTCTACTTTAAAGGGACCGGGATCCTGCTTTATCTGACCTCCTAGCCACAGACCTCTCTCTCTAGGGTTTGACGGTCACACAAGAGTCAGCCCCGTGCATCAGGGTGGTTATTCACACTCGAGTCAAGAGTCTCGATCCTGCCACCTCCAAATTACCGTCCTTTATTTGTTCTTGGTTATAGAGCAGCACAGAGCAGAATGTGGAAAGAGAAAGCAGATCTTCAATGAGTCAGTTTCCAAGCTTAAAAAGAGACCTCAGGAGAAGTCTTAACAGGAAAAGACTCTTAAGTTAATGGCTAAAATGGTATTTGGGGATTATCTATGATTTTAATTCATCCATAGTGGTTTATTTTTGTTTTTGTTTTTTGTTTTTCGAGACAGAGTTTCTCTGTGTAGCCCTGGGCTGTGCTGGAACTCACTCTGTAGACCAGACTGGCCTCAAACTCAGAGATTCACCTGCTTCTGCCTCCTGAGTGCTGGGATTAAAGGCGTGCACCATCACCGCCTGGCCACCTGCAGCATTCCCACCCCGATCACCAGGGATAATCAACAGCAATCCACCATCACTTCCACTTGACGTCACCCGAGAGTCTGAACTATGTAGTAAAATGCTAACATAGTCCCATTCCAGATCACTGAAAATTTGTAATTGAAAATTAAAAGCAGTGGGGGGCTGGAGAGATGGCTCAGCGGTTAAGAGCACTAGCTGCTCTTCCAGAGGACCTGGGTTCAATTCCCAGCGCCCATATGGCAGCTCACAACTGTCTGTAACTCCACTTCCAGGGTACCCAACACCCTCATGCAGGCATACATGCAGGTAAAATACCAATGCACATAAAATAAATAACTTTTAAAAAAGTACTTAAAAATGATAAAAGAACTACTTCTAGAAGAGAAGTACACTTTCTACATCAGGAGGGAAGGAAGTGAACTGTTACTGGGTCTTTATCCTGGAGCATGCATTCTCTCCATGCTGTTTATTTCATGTCCACAGTGATTCTACAAGGCTGATAAAATCTCTTCCTACAGATGAGTAAATGAGATGAGAGACATGAGCAAACTAGAGTGTTAGGAGCAGCTGGAGCTTAGATGCTCCCAGTTTCCCTGAATCTCCACCAATTCTCAGGCGACAAATGGAGCCCAGGCTTCAAGCTTGGAGGTCTCCGATGCCCTACCCTAGTGCTAGGGATCAAACACAGGGCTTTCTTTGCATGTTAGGCAAGTGCTCTACCACCAAGTATGCTTTCAAAACAAAACAATTCGACCGACCGACTGACCGACCAACCGACTGACCAACCAAAAACAAGGGTCTTGTTATGCAGCCGAAACTGGCCTAGAACTTGCAATCCTCTTGTCTCAGTTTCTGAGTGCTGGGATTACAGATATGTGCTGGTATGCCCAGATAAGCTTAGTGCTTAAAATAGGAAATACTAAAGATGAAAGATATAATGTAGGCTGTTGAGCCAAAAATTTCAGATACCATGTTTGTCCTTCTGGGTTTGGGTTACCTCACTCAGAATGATATTTTCTAGTTCGATCCATTTGCCTGCAAATTTCATGCTGTCATTGTTTTTCTTTGCTGAGTAGTACTCCATTGTGTATATGTACCACATTTTCTTAATCCATTCTTCAGTTAACAGGCATCTAGGTTGTTCCAGGTTCTGGCTATTACAATAATGCTGCTATGAACATAGTTGAGCATGTACCTTTGTGGTATGATTGCCCAGCCAGGCAAAAGATTAAGTAGAGCTTCACAAAACAGGAAATTCGAATGTTGAATCTCCATGAAACTTGCCTATCCTCACTAGCAATCAAGGAATTACAAGGTAAAATTATAATGAGATGCCATTACAGGATGGGTAAAACTAGATGCAGAACCTCAGACTTGAACTGGCAGTGCCCCGTGGTAACCTTGTGGTTTGATACACATCACCTGGCAACTCCACAGTGTTGGTCCCTAGCTGGTGGTGCTGTTCTGGGTCATGTACAGTCCTTAGGAGGTGGGCTGAGCTTTGCAAGGTTCCGCTCGGTCCTCAGGCCTTCCTCTACTCTCTGCTTCCTATTTACCATGAGGTGCAGCCTCCTTTCCACAGGTTTCTGCTGTGACGGTGTCATCCAGGGTGAGGACTAAGGTCTGAAATCTCAGCAAGTGTGACTCAGAATGCATCTAACTTCTCTTATGTTGTCCCTCAGGCACGTCAGTCACAGGGACAGAGAGCTAACTAATAAAGACAGATACCTGAGAGGTAGATACGCACATGTGCACTCTTCGTGAAATTATATATCCATGCTTGGAGGACAATGTAACTATTAAAAATCTCCCAAATGTAACCCACACAAGGATACTCTGTGAATCATGCTAGCTACTTAAGAAACTGCCAGGCGGTGGTGGCGCCCGCCTTTAATCCCAGCACTCCGGAGGCAGAGGCAGGCGGATCTCTGTGAGTTCGAGGACAACCTGGTCTACAAAGCGAGTTCCAGGGCTACACAGAGAAACCCTGCCTCGAAAGACAAACAAACAAACAAGATGAAATACCCATTTTTGCTATAAAAATGACAAATATTAGTAATTGTCATGCTCAAAGTTACGAAAGCACAGAGTATCCCATGGGTCACCCGTGGAAACACAACAATACACAGATGTACAAATTGTATCATTTTTCTGGGAAGCAATTTGGTAGCCTGTACTGAATCTTGAAAATAGATAGACATCCTCTGATGGTGAGAATCAGTAAAATTCCAGTTTTAAAACTCTACCCAAAATAAGTCAGGCATAATGGCATACACCTGTCACCTAGATCTTAAGAGGTGGAGACAGGGGGATCATAGCAAGTCTCAACTATGCAGGGAGTTTGAGGCCATCCTGTCTCAAAAAACTAACAAACAAAAAGACGAAAATTGTAATTTTAAGTGTGAGATGATTATTTACAAGTTGCTCATTAATTACAAATTGATAAGGAACACTGGAAATGATAAAAATGAACAATGTAATAAAAGTTAAATATATTTTAGGACATCTACAAAACAGGCCAGGCAGCTATTAAACTTGGAGATATTAGAAGGATCGATAATGTCATAGAAAATGTTAATGAAATAAATATTCAGTAAGAATATAGTATTGTATTAAGGAAATCATGAACTCAATTCTATTGAGCATGGGCATTTAACACATGTGCAGAGAGAATACGACTGTTAGAGCAAAACACGCGGAAAACAGATGGAACAAACTGTTAGGGCAAAGCCCGTGTAAATACGGTCCGCGTCCAGAGGGAGTCACTGCCGGTGGATCGTTCTTACCACAGTTCACTAAACTGAACTTTCTTACCTTTACTACTTAAAAAAGACTCATGATGGGTGTGGTGCCACGCCTATAAATCCCAGCGCTTCGGAGGATGGGGGCAAGAGGATCTTGAGTTCGAGGACAACCCGGGCTACTCAGTGGATCAAAAGAGAACAATAAAAATAACAGAGACTGAATGCCCCCACGTACACTTACCAGATCGATATTTTGCATTATGTCTTGAAATGAAGGATGAGTTCGGAATTGCTCAAAGAGGTCCCGTTTGTAGAGCAAGGCATATACCAAGTTTGGGTTGTGGTGAAGAGAATTTGTTAGGCAGGAGTTGATGATCTCCAACATCATTCGGATCACTTCTTCAATGACACTGAGGTCCTGTGCCTTATGGAGAAAGGAAACCCCAAGAGGGAGTCAGTGTTTGTTCCCCGCCACAAAGTAATCAGAATACAAGTCACCACTGACAATTTTAACAGCACTGGCAAGACTATGCAGGAGTGCCCTTCAAGACGGTGTCAAGAATTTCAGAATTAGGTTCACCAGTTACTAAAAGATGGGAGTTGAAATCGTTTAAGCTCAGTATGGGATAACTGGAATTTCAGATAAGAAATCAAATACAAGCCAATCTAGAGGAAAAATCTGCAGTCTACTTAGCTCCCACCTTGAGATCCTTATTGTATAAATCATTAGGCTGCCACAGCGTAGCCCAGGGCTGAAGCCTGACCCGCTCCCAGGAAAGGACTTCCGTCAGGGCCCGACCTCAGTGTTCTCCCTGCCATGGCGGCTTTATATTACAGATACATGGCCTGTGCTTTTGCCCGTTTCCTCAGAGTTCACAGCTGGGATGTTCGTCCTCATTGTCACTTTGACTGCACTGGGAACCACCCAGGAAACACATCTATCTACACACGTCTTTGAAGGAGTTTCCAGAGGTTTAACTGAGGTTTACCCCTGAATGTGGGTGACAGAGTCCCATGCCCTGGGGCCTGAGATTGAGTAAAAAGGGAAAAGGAGAAAGATAAGCTGAGTCTCAGCTTTCTTTGCTCCCCACCTGAGGCTACAATGTGACTGACCCCCGATGCTCTGCCACCCTGCTTCCCCACAGAGGACTGTGCTCCTCTCAACTGTGAGTCACAACGGACTCTTCTTTCCTTAGATTCTTCTTTTTTTTTTTTTTTGGAGGGGGAGGGAGGAGAAAGTTGTGCAGAAGTTTGAGATGAGAATAATAACTAAGTCTTTTGAAATCTGTGGAATGACTGTAAGACAGCAAAACTCAAAGGAAGCAAGCTGCAAGGCTCTGGCTGAGCCCCCTCCTAGCTCCCTCCTGGCAGGGAGCCCGGGCATGCCCGTACTACCTTCTCTGAGGCTCTCCTGTGTGTGCCACCAACCACTGACCTCCCAGACCCCCGTGCCCAGCAGCTTGTTGGCCAATCTGTTCCCTAACAAAAATGCTTGTTCTGTTTGGGTGCATTGAGAAATACTGACTTCATTTTGGGCACAGCTATGTATTTTAAATGCCTTCTTGTTATAATCCTCTCTAAGTTTGTGTTTTCAGAACAAAGTGGGAACCAGCCTCCAACTTCATAAGTGATGAAGGATAACATTTGTCAGAAGGTCCTTTCAGCTGTTCCGCCCTCCTACTTAGAAGAGGAATGAGTTTCAGAATTTTCTTTCTTTCTTTCTTTCTCTCTCTCTCTCTCTTTCTTTCTCTTTTTTTCTTTCTCTCTCTCTTTCCTTCCTTCCTTCCTTCCTTCCTTCCTTCCTTCCTTCCTTCCTTCTTTGTTTTTCAAGACAGGGTTTCTCTGTGTAGTTTTGGTGCCTGTCCTGGATCTCTCTCTGTAGACCATGCTGGCCTCCAACTCAGAGATCCGCTTGGCTCTGCCTCCCAAGTGCTGGCATTAAAGGTATGCCCCACCACCGCCCAGCTCGAGTTTCAGAATTTCCTGAGGTCATTTTAGAAAAACTTAGCCTGAGATGGTGGTGGGGGTGCACACCTTTAACCCTAGCACTCAGGAGGCAGAGGCAGTTGGATCTCTATGAGTTCCAGGCCAGTATGGTCTATGGAGTGAGTTCCAGGACAGCCAGGGCTATGAAAAAAACAAAAACAAAAAATAAAAACAAAAACAAAATACCCCCAAAACCCCAAGCATACCCACCCACCCCCTCAAAAAGAAAAGAAAAACCCAGTCTGATAGTTAATTATTTCAGAAGCATGTCAAGATACTAGATTATTTCTGAATTTATGGTAATGAATATTTTACACATCAATTTAGTTCAGTGTAAGTTCTGATTATATTTAATTCACATTTCCATTCTATGTGCCGATAGCTTAGTTTATTCCCAATGTTTAAGTAATTTGCTGAAACAATCAGGACTTGTTCACTTAAACTCAAGCTAAAACACAAGTCAGGGGAGTATAAAGTAGAAGCTTTAAGACTTTAAAATCAATAAACATGCCCTGCATTAGGTGTCTTAAAAGACAGGGTTTCAAGTAGCCCAGGCTGGCCTTGAACTCACCATGCCATGAGGCCAGCCTTGCCTCTCTGCTTCTTCCTCTCAGATGCAGGGGCTACAGGTACGCATCACTATGCTGGTGTGTGTCCGTGTTTACTGTGACCAATCTCAACAAAAGGATCTTTCAGAACTATATGAACTTTCTCACATTTAAAGGAGTTACTAGGTATTCTATTTAACTTTCCTGATACTGTTTCTGTGGTAACTTCCCTTTTTTTCTTGAGACAGGGTCTCTCTATTACATAGTTTTGGCTGGCATGGAATTTGCAATGGAGCCCAGGCTGTCTTGGAACGTACAGAGATCCACCTGCCTCCAAGTGCTGAGATTAAAGGAGGTACCACCACACCTTGTTCTCTGGTAAGTCCTGATGCTATCCTTTAACATATTATCCTTAACTGCATATATATAAAGTGGCAAGAAAAAATAGTTTCTATCATTATTTCGATTAACTGGAAATACGGTTTGGGGAAATGGAGTAAAGATATTTTACATGATGTCAAATATTGCTGGACTGTAAGGCAGTTTGGGTTGTGAGTGGATAATGAAACAAAAATAAGAAATTATATATAATTTAGAAGTTTAAGCTTAACTTAGGATGAGTCATTGACTATAATAACTTTCCATCAATATCTCTTTTAACATACAACGTTGTAAATAATTTACATTATTAAAATGTCAATATAAAGTTGACTCTAAATCACAGCACATAAGGTCAGTTTTCTTCTTGATCACAGCCTGGGTGAAATTCTAAATATTTAACTAGTATGCACCATTAGTTCTATTGGATGTAGGTTGCACACAACTCTGGCAGCCTTTAGACTACACCAGCTGGATTCCAATTATAGCTATTCCCATAAGGGCTCTGAAAGGTACCAATTCTTTAGAAATAAATGAGGTTGCTTTGAAGTCAGGTATCTACATTGATTGGTTTTAATTATGACCCTAAAATTGTACCAAGAACTGCTATATACATCATTTTACTCAAATTGGTAATTCTTCAGCTCAGTCATGATCCTAAAGTATGCTCTGGAACGGCTGGGCACTAAGGCTGGCAGCTACTTCGGTGCTAAGACCCTGCTCTCTCATGCCCATCCCAATGGTCAACCAGCCTATTCTTGAAGATGCAACACTAGCCCATTGCCATTTTAAGTGGCGGTAGTTCTCTGCTAACCACTTTAATTATCCTTCAGGAAACAGTCAGAGTGCCTACTGTGTTGTTTCCTGGAAACTACTCTGTGGGTCTGTGCATCCCCGCTGGAAGATCAACTGTAGCTTCCAGGCACCAAGCAGATCACGAGATAATCAGGGTAAACTGTACGCCAGGGGAATTCACATTTGCTAAAAATAAAGATACCAAACTTTTGGTTAATTCTACTTTCCAAGAAACACCACCCAATAAATACAATCTGCAGCTTCATTTGAATCTTCAAGTTGCCACTTTGACTGGATTCTGAGGCAGGTGCCCATAGGACATGACAGGAAATCAATAAAATTCTTCTTCTTTCATTTTAAAAAGCATTATTAGGCAATAATCACTACTTGTAAAAGGATGAAAAATTAGCATGAAATTAATTGGAGTGCTTCTTTTTAATGAGAGTACCACCCAAATCCCAGAACTCACTTAGACAGAGTTAAAAGGTAATTTAACCATGCTTTCCCACCCTTCTTGACTTTTTAAGTGTGGTGCTGGGCGTTGAACCCCAGGCTGTGAGCATGCTCTGCACGAGCTGCACCACTGCCCTAACCCCTCAGCTCCTAGTAGACAGTGTTTTGCGGGAAGCTGCAACTCAGTAGCATTTGTGAAGCCCTGAAAACTGTGTGATGTGCGGTCGAGTAGGGGGATTCCAAGAGAAGTAGTACATGACTCCTTCCCAAAGTGGGACTTGTAGACTTTGAAGTACTTAAAAAAAAAAAGGATGATTTTTACTTTATATATTACTACTAAATGGAAAAAAAATAAAAAGGCAAAGAACTCAGAAATCACATTTCTTAATCTTCTTTCCAAGACAGGGTTTCTCTGTGTGGTCCTGGCTGTCCTGTAACTGTCTCTCTGCAGACCAAGCTGGCTTCAAACTCAAGAGAGTGTTGGGATTTAGATGTAGGTTACCATGGCAGCTTGACCACCAGTCCCACAGCCAGCTCAAACTGTATCTCTGGCAAAGCTGATTTTGAGAGACTAGGGGGAACATGGTTATTTTAAAAAATATTTCATTTTTATAAAGGTTATCTTATTCTACAGTGTAAATCAGTTTTCTGTATATTATCCCCCAAAGGACCAGCTAAAATTTAATGAAAGTATGTGGCTCTAGAGATGGCTCAGTGGTTAAGAGCACTTGCTGTTTTCAAAGAGGACCTGGGTTCAGGTCTGAGGACCCCATGGAGGCCCACCGTCATCTGTAACACCAGTTCCAGGAATCTGATGCCCTCTTCTGACTTGTGGGCACCAGACATGCATTCAGGCAAACACTCATACATTAAAAAAAAAATCTTAAAATCAAATAATAAAAGTAAATTTTGGCTCATTTAAGACTAAGAAAGAAAGCATATCTACGTATGCTTACACAAGCTTTTAACCCCAGCACTCAAGAGACAGAGGCAGGTGGATTTCTGTGAGTTCGAGGCCAGCCTGGTCTAACTACATAGTAAATTCCGGGCCAGTCAAGTTCCAGACTCTATCTCAGAAAAACAAACATAAAACAAAACACTACTCAGGGCAGAGGCAGGAAGACCTCACGATCTAGGCTAGTCTGAGCTACAGGGGAAATCCCTATTTCAAAAGGAAGAGTCCTTGTGATAGCTCATGGGTAGAGCAACCAAGTATCCAGAGGTAACAAAAATGGGCACCTTTTTGATTCA
>CABHPR010146397.1:4625-53065 GCA_902168415.1 Peromyscus melanophrys
TAAATAAATAAATAAATAAATAAATAAATAAATAAATAAATAAATAACCACAAAAAAAGTCAGCGAACCCTTCAGATAGCATCCTTGAGGAAAAGGAAACCAGTAGTTGACTGCCAGTGCTTCCTGTCGTCGTGGTCAGTGCGATCTCCTGACATTCCACCTCTGCTTGTCCACTCACACATCAGCATTAACTGCGTGGAAACCACACCCAGAGCCACTAAGTCTGCAGTTCTTTTCGAATGTGAAACTACATCTGTGCTCTCTTGTCTATTTTTTCTCTTCATGTTTTAACAAAAAAGAAAAAAAAAGAATCCTTTGTACATACTCCTCTAAATTGTTTTAAATACTTGAGCCTTTTCTGGGTGGGGAGAGGGGAGGGGTGAGAAAAGATGAAGAAAAGCCTTACATTTCAGTTTCTTCATCGGCTGGATTGGATGCTTACAGGGTTTTTCTTGTAACGTTTCTAAGTGCTGCTTACATCACTCAACAACAACAAAACATGGTAATGGAGTAGCTGTTGCCCTTCTCTGGTTATGTGTACAGTATGTGTGGAATAAAAAAGGGAAACTGTTTTCACAAGTTGTTCTTTGTTTCATAATTGGATCAGTCCGTAACTACCCATATTGCACTGAGCTTGCCAGTGATGACTGCCAGGAACGTCCTAGGATCCACGTTGGTGGTTGTTGTTGTAGAAGACTGAACTGTTTTGGAATATTTAATGATTACATAACAGTTGAGTGTTTTCTCATGTGGTTGTCCAGTCTCTATGGCCTTGCTGTGTACTTTTCCCTCTTTTTGACAGTAAACATTCGCCTATGGCTTACAGTTTGACATTTAATTTATTAGCGCTGCTCTGCACCCCTCCCTCAAGAGGGAGGACTTCGTGTGGTTTATTGCCAGTTTTTGTTTACTTTTCAGGTTTGTACTACAAGTTTAATAATAAAAACGAGTTTTTTGGACAAAAAAGATGATTTAATAATCTAAGGTTTTTCATAGCAGTAAGAAATGTCTCCTCCTGTTAGCACCAACTTACTTTATAAAAGGATGATGAGCATTGAAGAACCTCCATATTGATTTTGCTTTCTTTGTGGCAAAAGGTATTTGGGCAAGAAACTGTCCTTGCCTTGAGTGCTGACAGTATACTGTCCAAACTGGTCAAGCAGGATACAAAAGAAAGTGATGCTGAACTTTGCCAAGATAGGGTAAGATAGTCCCTCAAAAATTCCTGCTTCACAGAAAAGTCTGTTAGATATTCTAGACCTGTAAGCCAAAGATGGGTACCCCAACATTATAGAGGAACCCTGAGTGACTGTCCAGGCAGCTAGCTGTTTTTGTTGTTTCTATATTTTTGGAAGTGGTTTGCTCTGCACTTCCTGTTTACTCAGGTGATATTATCCTTCTTGAGCCTTTGATGGGGTAGAAGACTAGATAATTATAATTACAGTTTCGTTATTACCAACCCCCCAAAAAAAATCTCTCATAAATGAGGTATAAAGTGTATAAAATTGACAGACATAAAAGCTTAGATTCTTTATCTAAAAATATTTTGAGATCTAAAAAGATAGTTTTAGGATGGTAATACAAGTTATGACAAAAAATGGTTTAGGTATAAAACTTTAAACTCATTAAGGTAAGATAGATTAGAGTATTTTCTCTGAATATGCCAAATACAAATGGATTGGACATTGTGAATACAATTCTTACCTGATAATTTTTCATATTATATATAGTTTTACTATGTTAGAGTTAAAATCTTTCCTTTTTATTTAGACAAAAAGGGAAATTGTTGTGAGATATTTGTATACTGTGTGAAGATATATTCCTGTGATTGGTTTAATAAACAGCTGAATGGCCAATAGCTAGGCAGGAGATATAGTTGGGACTTCCAGAGACTGAAAGGAAGAGGAAGAGGCATCAAAGTACTGAGGACACACCAAGAACACATGGAGGGAGTCATACATACAGAATGAAATACAGGTAAAAATGCATATGGTAAAATGTAAATTAATAAAAGCAGATTAATTTAAGTTATAAGAGCTTATGGGGCAAGCCTAAGCTAAGGCCAAGCTTTCATAATAAATAATAAGTCTCTGTGTTGTTATTTGGGAGCTGCTGGTTGAACAGAGAAAGACTCATTTTACATACACACACACACACACACACACACACACATACACACACACACACACACACACACATAAAACTAATGAAAAATGAGCCAACAAAGTTGAAAGACAGCAATGGACATATGTGAGAATTTGGAAGAAAGAGAAGGAAGGGGAAAATGATGTGATTACATTATAATCTCAACAAAAGACATAATTTTAAAAATGTAGGACTTTGGGTAGGGTATTGGTGAGATTTTTTAATGGGATTAGTTCACAAAGAAGATCCCAGGGAGCTTATTTGCTCAGAAAAAAACCCACCAGTTATGAATTAGGAGATGTGTTCATATCTAAGCCTTAATTTTCTGTTCTAAACTGGAGCTATGGTCTCTATACTGTTTCTACTGAGCCTCAGAGGAACTAAATGATTTTGCTAAGGTCTCATAGGTATTAGGCAGAAGATGTCAGATCAAAATTCATTTGATTCTAAACCCACATATTTACTTGTCACACCAACACCTAATTATCATGTTATAAGCAGTAAGTCTCATCTTCTTTATCAAAAAATAGAGACAAAAAAATTTGGCTTTTCATATGTAAATTGAATGGGTATTGAATAATGACAAAAATGTAATTTTGTAATTTAGTTGAATACTATGTTAAGTTCTAAATCTGCTTGTGGTACTTGTGTAGAAATTTAACCCAAAACATGTTTTATTGGAATGTTAATTTTTGTATATTAATTGCTGTCTCCATTCAGTAATTATTGAAACTTATGCTGGGAATGGTATAGTGCTTACAACCATCTACATGAAACTAATGTAGAATTTATCCTCAAAAGAAACCCATAATCTTTTGTGTGGTAGAGCGAGGTAACGATGTAGAAAGATATAGTTGTGACTTTTATATGTTATAGAGATATTCAGAAAACACTAAGAAATGCACTGATTGGATAGTCTACAAGAAGAGAGTTTAAGGATTTATTTAAGATATTGACATTTACAGCATATGTCAAAAATGTCTAGAAGAGCAAGAAAAATTACATTATATATCACAGTGCATCAATGAGGCTTGGAGATTTATTAGATAGCAGAGATACATGGATGAACATAGTTTAGTCAAGACTAAATACATTTCAGAATTACTGGCACATGAAGTGCAACAAGTTTACTATTGATACGATGCAACTTTTGAGGTAAAGTTAAAAGTCACATATGGAAAATTGTATATGGTCTGCATAGAATTGTACAATTTATGTGGTAAAAGAAGACTTTCTCAAGTATGGTCATCAGGTACCTATGCATCTGTAAGTTACCATGCATAGGTCTTTTTTACATTTAACATTTTAACATTTTACATCTTGAGATGAAAAGCTAAGTCCACAGAAATCATTTCTGCTGTAAACTGAAGCACAGTGGTTATCTCCAGGAAAAACATTTGTGTTATTACTTTGTTATTTGCATGAGATACTGTTTTGCACGAGAGAATGGTCGAAAGAACAACTTGTCTAGTTTAGTTTCCCATACTATCTTAGAAAAAAATAATCAAAATATTTGAAAAGGGTAATAAAATAACCCAATATTTTCTAACTGTTGTTAGTGTATATGTTTTTCTTGTGTTTCAACAAAAATGATTTATTACCAAAGAATGCGTAAAGAACAAATATAAGAATCCAACTGTCTTCTATTAAACTACATATGAAGAGAACTTGTAGAAAAATAGAAAATATTCATACTTCTCTCTTATTTTTTTGCAAATAGTTATTTTAGTAAATTTTTTAAATTCGTAACAGATTTATTTATTTCAGTGTGACTTTAAGTTCTAATATAGAAAATTTTGATAGTTTCAGTCTCCACAATAATTATAATGAGTATAAAAGAACCTTAAAATCAGAAACTTTGAAAAGAGCTACCATACTTTAAGGTAAAGAGGCTGTTATGCTTAACTTTTTAATATGTAAAAATGGTTCCATCAGAGTGGCCTGTGGGCAAATCTGCAGAGTATTTCCTTGATCAATGGTTGATGTGGGAGGGCACAGCCCACTGTGCGTTTGGTGACCTTTGGTCTGGTTGTCCTGGGTTCTATAAGAAAGCAGACTGAACAAATCATGAGGAGCAAGCCAGTAAGCAGCACCCCTCTAAGGCCTCTGCTTCATTCCGTGCCTCTATGTTCCTGCCTTGAGATCCTGCCTTAGCTTCCCTCAATTATAGACTGTAATTTCTAAGGTTGACTTTGGTTATGGTGTTTTTCACAGAAATAGAAAATGTACTAGGGTAGACATTGGTACTAGGTTTATGAGTCATTACTGTGACAGACTTGACCATGTTGTTTTGAGGGTGGATAGTTGAAGTGTTTGGAACTTGTGACTGGGAAAAGATACTGCATGCTCAGAGCTTTCTGAGCTGTTCATTAGGGAGTTGGAAGATAATGCTGAAAGCAATTCAGAAAATGGAGGCCAGTTGGTAAAATTTCAGATGGAATGTTGAGAGTCCCTCAAATATTCTATTGGGGTCATTTGTGTGATTATTTTGTATTAGGAATCTGTGGTTTCTGGTCAGCTAGGGCTGAAGAATCAGTTATGATTAACACAAGACTAGTGGCACTGAAATGAAACCTTTACTTATGTGTTACAATTGAAGCAGGTTAGGTAGCTCTGAGAAATGAGCTGTGCTTAACAAGAGACAGACATCACTGAGTTGAAATCTTCTGGGTATACTTCCTCAGGGTCAGCACACAGAGCTGTGGTTCAGGGTAGCAGGGAGGAAAGGCTGCATCTCAATTTGGTAGCTGAAGTTAGTAAATTCTTAGAGTCTACCATTTTGAACTGGTTTTGGCAGCATGGGAGATGCAGGATTGAAAGGGTCATGGAAAAGAGCTGAGAACTGGCACCATTAGAGGCCTAGAAGGACCATTTGTGAAGTGAAGATGCAGCCTCAGTTGAAACGGAAACCTCAGGATTGAAGGGGTCATGGAGAGAAATTGAGGCCAGAAGAAGCACTGATGAAAGTGTGGCCTCGGTTGCAATAGAAAAGGAGTAACAGGGAAAAGCTGAGGCTTTGGCACCATGTGGCAGGGTTAGAGTGCCTAAAGAGAGCACAGGAGAGGCAACTGGGGAGGGTGTAGCCTCAGTTGCAATGGAGATCCCAGCATCCTGAAATAGTAGGGTGATCACCAAGGACAGTGGCAGGTATGGGATGGAACAATTCTGAACCGATGAGACAAGCTTTGTGTACTGTGGAGGGCAAAACCAGAAAAATGGATCTATGCAAGCCCTTTGGAACCCAGATCTGATTGGTTTTACTTCGATTGTGCCCTAGTTATTCCCTCTTGGAGTAAGAAAGTAACCTATTTTTCATTTTACAGAAGCCCATTTTTTTTTATAGGAGACACTTTGGAATTTTAAAGAGATATTGTTTTTTTTTTTTTAAAGAGATTGTGAACTTTTGAGATGTTCAAATATTTTAAAGTGTGGAACATTTAAAGTTATACTGAATGTTATACTGTGATATGAACCTGAGATCTTGGGGACAAAGTATAAATAAAAATGATGTATGCATTTATAGTCAACTTGGAAAGGGTTTAGTTTTAGTTTTTTATAATTTTGGTAGAAGCTAGAATCATCTGGGAAGTGGGAAGCTCAATTAAAAATACTTCCATCAGATTTGCAGATAGGTATGTCTGTGGGGGCATTTTCTTGATTAATGACTGATGTGGGAGGGCCCAGACCATTGTGGGTGGAGCCACCCCTGGGCTGGTTGTCCTGGGTTCAATAAGAAAGCAGGCTGAGCAATCCAGGAAGAGCATTCTATTAAGCATCATCTCCCTATGGTCTCTGTTTCAGTTCATGCCTTCAGATTCGAGCCTTGAGTTCTTGCCCAAACTTCCCTCAGTGATGGAACATGGCCAAGTAAACTCTTTCTCCCAGAGTTTGTTTACATAATGGTGTCTTATTACAATAGAAAGCAATTTAGGACAGAGGCCATCACTACATTGTTATTTTGATGTATTAGTAAAACTGTGATTTTTGTGACTGCTGACAAAAATCAAATGTACAAGATGTCTTGTTTTATTTTTAGCTCCTCATGCTTGGAATAACAATCTTTTTATGTTATAAATATTAAACATGTCTAGACCACAAACAAGATTTAAAGAGGGTGGGAGTTTTTTGGAAGAAATAATGACTTTGATGTAGAAACTTCCCTTATTCACTTTAATTATTCATGCCAGGATTTGAACTCATGATGTGTCTATTAGCTATAAAGTTTCTAGTGTACTATATTTCCATCCTTTGATTATGCATTGAAAAACATAAATATTCCTTTCACTTTGACTACTTGAGAGGTTCCTCTTAATAAGAGTTCTTTGGGTGGGCAAGATGGCTCAGTTGGTAAAGAACCTGCTACCAAGCCTTGTGACCTTTGTTCAATCTTCAGGTTCCACAGAGTAGAAGGAAAAAATTGACTCTTACAAGTTGTCTTGGGACTACACACTCATAATTCCCATGCACCCACACCCACACACCACATTTGCACACACACACAGAATATGATAAATATATTTTAAAGACATTTGTAAATTTTCCTGCTCAAATTTTACATTCTGTATAGAAATTGGAGAAGCAGTTTGTTTCTGAGACAAATACATAGTCACCAGGAAAGTTACTTGCAATGGTAACATGCTCCTAGAGCATTGTCTTTCGTGACTGAAAACAAATAAAGGTCAAACTATACCTGCATGCTTTATCAATGTCTTAGTTTCTTTTCCATTGCTGTGATGAAAAACACTTACAAAAGCAATTTAAAGGAGAAAGAATTTATCTTTGCCCATATTTCAAGTTATAGTCCATCATGATGGGGAGGTCAGGGCAGTGATAACTTGAAGCATCTGGTCACAACAAATCCACAGTCAAGAAGCAGAAAGTGATTGATGTATACTACTACTACTCAACTCCCTTTCTCCAGGGATCCCAGTCAGTCCAGGATCCAAGCCATGAAAAGTAGCATGGGTGGGTTTTCCCTCCTTAATTAATGCAATTATGATGATCTCTCACTGGCATGTTCAAAGGGCCATGTACCTGGTGATTGTAACATTTTGTCAAGTTGGCCACATTAACCACCACACTCATGGCACACACATGAATAAACACACCACAAACAAAGCTATAAAGCATAACTCTTCCCCTCCAACATTATTTCTAGAGTAAACAACTAGAAACTTATAAAGCACAAGTTTGTTTTCTCATACCTCAGGAGATCAGAAGTAAAAAACAAGTCTAATGAGTTAAAACAGGGCCTGGGAGGCTGTACTTCCTTCAGACTCTATGAGAGCATTTGTTACCTTTTCTACCTTGTAGAGGCTTCCCACAGACCTACTTCTTTCATATCTTTGCTTAATTTAAGGATAAATGACTACCACCCTTATTTTACTTGGTATGCACATGTACAAATCCAAGTTTTATATATTTTAAAGGCACCTGTAAATTTTCCCTTATTTTCTTGCTCAAATTTTGCATTCTCTATAGAAGCCTGAGAAGCAATTTGTTTCTGAAACAAATACATAGTCACCAGGAAACAACTTGCACTCACTAGTTTAAATACTTTTCCATTTTATTAGTTCTTTGCATTATTGTACAAATCTTACTCTAGATTATGTATCATTTTCCCCATTCTCTGACCAAGTATTATCTAAAAAAATCAGTCTCAGACGATAAGAAATTGAATGCCTTAAATTCTGCTGAGGATGAGTTATTGCTAATTGGTTCTTTGAACAGACTGAATGATGTGAGCTTCTTTGAATTTGCAATTCAAGAGAATAAATTTTATGTCAGCAAAATCCATAAAGATTTTTATGGTGTTTGCCTCAATTTGACACATTGTCTCTTCATTTTGATCAGTTCTCTCTCTTTTTTTTCCTGACCAGACATATTGGAAGGAGGGAAAAGAGTCAAGAAGATGGCCCTGATGTATTTGTTTTGACTGCACATGATGTATAGTTCTCCTTTGGACAAGTCTATAAATTTTTCTCAGCAAATCTATAATATGACAGCAGCTTCTGGTTCTGACTCATTGTTCATCCAGATTCAACACATTCATATTCCTCAGTAATTGCTAGTTTACATTTCCAGTTTTATACGTCAAAAATCCTAGCATTTTAAATATGAACATGACAGTACACTGAATAAATAAGTACATTGATACACATCCATTTATTTATGTGAGGATTGACACTGAAGTTGTTAATTACATATGATTCTTCAATGACTGCCATTCACCTAGTTTTACACCATTCTCATTCTTAGAATTACTTGTTGCTTGCTGCATTATGCATTTGAGGGCATTTAGAAATATCTCTAGCCTCTTCCAATAGCACCCTCACTTTTCTGGCAAACAGAAAACATTCCCAGATATTGTCAAATACCTCCTGGGGATCAAATTGCTGTTAGCTGAATGTCACTCCCTTAGAATACATGTTTTCGTACAATTCAATTATTTTTTTTTGGCCAAAATTCCTGGATCAGCATTTATTCACCACCCAGGTCTTTGTACAATTCTAGAAGTATTGTTGAATTGTTTTACTAAATGATATCTAAACTTTCTCTGCTCACCAGTAAAATTATGCACTAACTGCAGTAGTCTCATATGATATCACTTTTTTTAGTTTACAGATATAAAGAATTTTTCACTATTACTACTTGATTTTTATTTGTCTTTGATAATATTAAAATAAAGTGTATGAATCAATTAGTTATTTGTATGCTTTATATTTTTGAAATGCCATTTCAAATCAGCCCACTGGTGTTAGAGGATTTACATAAATAATAAAGGACAAATGGATAACAGAAGTGGATCAATGTCTTTTTTTATTTGTAGTCAGAAGATTTCCTCGGGACAAATCTCTCCCACTCGCATCCCCCAAGTAAACATACAGAGGCTTATACTAATTACAACTGCATGGCCATGGCTCAAGCCTTTTGCTAACTAGCTCTTACATCTTAAATTAGCCCACAAGTATTAATCTATGTATCGTCACATGTTCCGTGGCTTTACCTGCGTCCCATTACCTGTTGCTCCTTGGGCAGCTCGCTGGCATCTCCCCTGCCTTCTTCCTGTCTCTCTGTTTGAATTTCCTGCCTGCTTCTAAGCTGCCTTGCCATAAGCCAAATGATTTTGTTTATCAACCAATCAGAGCAACACATATTCACAGCGTACAGAAAGACATTCCCCATCATTTTTTCTTTTCTTTTCTTTTTTTCTTTTTTCATTTTTTTTTTTACTGGAGACAGGGCTTCTCTCTGTAGCTTTGGAGCCTGTCCTGGAACTCACTTTGTACACCAGGCTAGCCTCAAACTCACAGAGTTTCCCCTGGCTCTACCTCCCGAATGCAGGATTAAGGCATGCACCACTACCACCTGACTAGGTCAATGTTTTCTAATAAGATTTAACCAATATATTTAAAATGTTTGTGAGTTTTTGTTTCAAGATTTCATTTTTATTCAGAAAAAAGACAGTATATGAGATCATCATTAAATCTTTATGATTTTTTTCTAGCCTTTATATATGTGCTTTATGTGGAAGGCATGGTCTAGAATACAGAAATGACACATCTAAAATGTGTTCAAATATCTAGTAGAGAAAATTAAAAATATGTTCACTGGTGCAATAGTGCAATGAGCATCATGGGGATAACTAACCACTTTCAGATTAGATTTAAGTCCTACTCAGGATGAAACCCACTCCTGGTACCACTTTCAGGCTAAGAATCTGTGGCTAGCTTAGGGGAGAACCCACTCTGTTATTTTGTTAAATGTGTGTAGTATTATATCGACTCCTCATGAATTATCATTATACTCATATAAACCGCGAACCTTCTATTTGCAGTAGTTGGTGATTAACACAGAAATGCACAACTTTCAGAGATGTAGAGGATAAGGGACTGTGGAATATTCAACACTAAGTGGGACATCTATATCATTCTCCTCCTTCCAAGACTCAGGGATAACTATAGAAGAGATACCAGAAAGAGTGTAAGAGCCAGAGCCACCAACTGACAAGGAAGCAGTGTCTTCTAGACATAGTAGGGCAGCTGCATATATGAACTCACAATGATTATGACAGCATACACAAGATCTGCACAAGCTTAAGCTAGACCAATTCCCAGCAAGGAGAGGAAAGGGGTTCACAAAGTCCCATCCCTATCCAAGGAATAAGTCATAGCTGATAGGAGAAGGAGAGTTAGTTTTCTTCAAGAGTACAACCCTTGGTGAGTTGAACACAGTCAAGCAAAAGACCACACATCCCATAGTATATGGAACACAAATTGGGCTTGAAGGATTGAAAAAAAAGAGGACACAAATTTGGAAGATTAAGAAAGGAGGTATGGAATAAGAGAGTAACTAGGGAGGAGTATTATGATGATATTTTCTTTTGTACTAAAATGTTATTTGTATGTTAATAAATAAAGTTGCCTGGGGGTTAGAGCTATTAGCAAGCCATAGGAAAGCAGGGCAGTGGTGGCGTACACTTGTAGTCCCAGCACTTGGTAGGCAGAGTTAGGTAAGTCTCTGTGTGTTCAGGGATACAGCCAGCATTGGATACACATGCCTTTAATCTCAATACCAACCATGGAACACCTGGAGGTCTATACAGACAGGCCATGATGAGGCGGTCATGTGGTTGGGTTTACAACCAATGAGAAGGCAGAATAGAAACTCTATATAAGGACTTTAACACAGGAAGTGGTTCTGGTTCAGAGAGGTAGGACCACCGCAGGAGGAAGGGTAAGGTTTTAGCTCTTAGCTCTGAACTCTTGGCTTTCTTCCTTGCATTGGTTCTGTGTTTTTTATTTAATAAAACGGTTGGTTACATCTACAGAGTATGATCAAAACATCTACAAATTCTGAAATAACTGATAAAAATTTAGTTTGATAAAATTATTTAAATATTCTAAATATCTCCATTTACTTTGTGAGTAAATTGATCATAAAATTAAAGTAATATCTCTTAATGCTCTATTCTTGAAAACAAGGTATTTTCTTACTGTGTAAATGATAATCTACACTTCTTTTACATTATCTGCTTGCTACTTGAACATGGGTTCTTCTTCTCTACTCTGAGTGTCTCATACCACAACCATCTTTTTTTTCCCTATCCCACTTCCTAGCATAACACACATACTACTGAGCAATTCTGTTTATTATGTCTAGCCAAGAAATACTAGAACAGTCAACTACATAAGAATGGATTATCTTTCTGAAAATCAATTTACTCATCTTTCTGTTGAAAGCACTGAACTCACAGACTCCATAACGACCAAAATGAGGTCAATCAGGAGCCACAATTCTTCATCTTCCTCCATGCTCTATACTGTTACTGTTGAAGAGCTAGAAATTTCCGTGATGAAGCCAAGACAAAGAACACAAATGCCAGTGTCTTTACAAATTAAAAGACCCATAATCATTCAGAATTCCATCCTGAAGTGAGGTAGGCACTACAGCAGTAAATATTTATGTTTTAAGAAATTTAAATTCCATCTTAGTAGTCATCAGAATAAATAGTATATATGTTGGTTATATAGCACATCTATTTTGTAACTTTCCTTTACATTAACTTTTACCACTGACTAAAAATTTTGTCATAAAATACCAAAGTTTATAGTCTATTGGTTAAAATTAAATTCCTGAAGACTGATTTAAATTAAATAAGGGATGTCTCTTTAACAGGACTACAAACTGCAGCTAAATAGACTTTTAAATGACAGTGTTTCATTTTTAAAGTAAAAAACGTTCAGTGCAATAACTAGGCAATCTTGTTAAATCTTCAGTTGTGATGTGTTTCTGTCCCGAAATGATCACTTGTCTTCATTTTGCCAAGTTTATTGCTCCAAAAGGATACCAAAAGGGCACAAATTGCTACCTGCAACAAATGTTCTAGTAGATTTAATATCACCAGTAAGGCTGTTTCGACACTAGTTTTTGGGTTGTTACTCTAAGGAAAAATGATCTTTTCATTTTGCTTGTGTTTCATTTTTGAAAGCTTATTCAAGCAGTTGAATCAGACAACTTACACAGACTTTTACTAATGAACAAATCAGAAGCTGAAGCCTGGGACCAATGATCTATGCACTTGACCATTAACACTGTATGAAATGTTGCTGGCTATATCTTGCATCAGACAACTGCATAGCAAAGCAGAATGCAATTATAGGATACAGACATCTATGCAAGGGAAATAGGCATGGGATGCCAAGGTCCATATTAACCAGTGAAGTCTTAGTCAGATGATGTATTAAAAAAAAAAGGGAAAGAGTTGGTTTTTTGTCCTTTTTTTATTTAATAGTTCAAATGCTGGCCTGAAGTTATAGGAGAATAAGGTTACTTGATAGCACTTATAGTTTCTCATTTTATGTAGCATTGAGTTTGATGATTTATTAGCAGTGACCCTATTTACCTTTTACAAGATATAAGTGATTATTAGAGGAATAAAAAAAGTAAAAATATCTTATGAGGTTATTCAGAGAACTCTTTTGGAAGAATGATGGGTAATTCAAAATACTAAAACCCATTTATTCTCTGTATATGAAGATCATTGAGTTGGTTTTTTGGACATTGTCAACTACTTTTTCACCTTCATCTTTCTTTCCTTTGTTCCTTTCATTTCCCTTTCTTTTCTTTCTTTCTTTCTTTCTTTCTTTCTTTCTTTCTTTCTTTCTTTCTTTCTTTCTTTCTTTCTTTTTTCCTTTCTTTATCTGTCTGTCAATAGCTGTATTTAACTTAGTTCTCTTTCCTCTTCCTTTGCAGTGGCAGAGTTACAAGTGTGTGCTACTATGCTCAGCCAGTTTGATTTCTTTTAAATTCTCTATTAAAGTTTAGACATAGAGAAAAATCTGTCTTGAAAAAGGATACAATCTCAATTTTCTTACTGGGTATGTTTGCTGTTCTTGCCTTAAAAATTCTTTTCAGAGTGTTCAATAGTATTGTGACGGTGCAACCATGACCCTAGACATTAGATGTTTTGTGTTAGCTCATTTGGTACATTCTATATTTTCAATCTAAGTCATTTTTGGCATGAAAATTCTTAGTATAACCTTAAATTCAGAGCAAATTAAAATGTTGACAAGTAAAGAGCTACTTTGGAAGAAGTCTAAGAATGCTTTTCTTAATGCCTTCTGTCTTCTGGAAAGATTTCCAAGAAATTAGAAGGGAAAATATGAGCCTGTTATTTTGTATGAGCTTTGGAGATCTCTACCTATTTTTTTTTGGGGGGGGGGGTTTATTTCTTACTATATAGTCCAAGCTGGCCTCAAATTCAGTACTTAGCTCATGGTCATCTCAAATTCATGTAAGCATCCTATCTCTTTCCTTGGGTTATAGGCATACATCCTCATTCCTGGCTTGGAATGGCTTAAATCTTATTAGTGATATTTAAAAAGATTTATTTTACTTTTTAATTATGCATATATGTTTGTGTCTGTGTGTATGGATGTGCCATTTGAGTACATGTGCTAGTAGAGGCCAGAAGAGGATGTAAGATCCCCTGCTATTAAAATTGCAGGAAGTTGTGGCCACCCAAAATGGTTGCTGGGAGCCAAACTCAGGTCCTCTTCAAGACCAATAAATATTTAACAACCAAGTCATCTCTCCTGCACCCATTTTTGTGTATTTAGTTATAGTGATATTTCTGTTTCCAAGATTCTGAACAACACTGTTCCATAACTGAACAACACTGAAAAGAAAACTTCCTTCAGTTTTGAAGCAAATAGGTTTGTATTTTGTTCTAAAACTGTTGCTTACTTCAGTATTTCAAAACCTACTATCAAAGCTTACAAGCTACAATCCTCCATTGTATGTGCAGTACAAATAATATCCCAAAGAAACTTTCTATGAGCCTCCAAAGGATTGATTTCAAGATTAAATTAATAATTCAAGATTAAAACCCAAACTGTGAAGTAATAACAAGACAAGGTAAAAGGGAGTTCTGCTAATATTATTCGAATGTGCAAATGCAAGAATGACTCTAGGAGATAACTATGGTACTTTTTTCTTTTAAAGATGAGGAAGCAGGTTCAGAGACGTTAAATTACTTTCCTAAGGCTACACATTTGTCCAAGCCATTAAAAAAGGGTTATTTTTTTATTTTTCTTTTCTTTCAATGATGCCTCTTCCAATCACCTACTCAACTAAGAAGAAATTACTCTAAATTTTATTTGTTAACATCTCTGCAAACCAAGAACCTGTTTTAAAGATTTGGGCCATATGTTATTTTATTTTATTTTTAATGTGCCATAATTAAGGGTACAATTAAAAATCATGCTTAGTTTCTTTCTTTCTATTTTCCTTTTATTGGAAATAGATTTTTCCTCACTTAATATATCCTAATTATGGATTCCTTTCCCTTTACCACTTCTAGTTCCTTCCTACCTCCCCTCCAATCTAGATCCGCCCCCCTTCTGTCTCTCATAAGGAAGCAAGCAAGCAGGCTTCTACAGGATAATAACACAATAAAATAAAATAAAATAAAATAAAATAAAATAAAATAAAATAAAAAATACTAACACATTGGAGTAGAACAAAACAAACAAACAGATGGAAAGGAGACCAAGAAAAGGCACAGGAAACTTGGGAACCCCAAATAAACAAAACTGAAAACCATAACATATACACAAAGGACCTACATGTAAAAAAGAGGGAAGAAAAAAATTATATATATATAATAAAATAGAAATAAAAATAGGACAAAATTTAAAAAAAAAGAAAAATCCTGACACAATATTATGAGACAACGAACTTACAAAGATACTATTGAGTTTATTTTCTGTTGACTTCTGGGCATACAGCCTACCATTAAACGTAGTTTGTTTTCCCAGTGAGACTCCTTTGGAGAAAAGTAAATTTTCATTTGAAAGTGGTTATCAATTGGTGGTAACTTCTGAGCTAAGGCTAGGGTCCTGTGCCCACTGCTTTTTTCAGCTCTAGGGCGCCATCTGGTGCAGACTCCTGCAGGCACTCTTCATAGTGTCTCAATCTCTGTGAGTTCACTTGTGCTTCAATCCTGTTGATTTATAGGCCCTTGTATTCTTGTTGTCCCCCACCCTGTTTCACTCTTATACTCTTTCTGCCTCTCTTTTTGTCCAGTTTCCTTAGATCTGAGGGGAGATATTTGAGGAGACATCCCATTTAGGGCAGAGTGTTCCAAAGTCTCTCACTCTCTGCATGATGTCTGGCTGTGGGTCTCTGTATTTGTTCCAATCTGCTGCAGGAAGAAGCTTCTCTGATGGCTGAGCAAGGCACTGATTTGTTTTATTGTTTTATTGCTGATGTATTTTTGGGAACATTAATATTTATTTACACATAAAGATACATTGATTTCTTCCCTTCCTATTTGTCTCCCCTCGGTCTCCTTCAGCTGTCTTATTGTTCTTTCTAGTTAAGACTTCAAGAACTGCATCGAATAGTTAGGGATGTAGTGGACAACTTTATCCTGTTCCTTGTTCCTTGTTCTTGTTTTAGTGGAAATGCTTTGAGTTTCTCTCCATTTAAGTTGATGTTGGCTATGGGCTTTTTGTAAATTGAATTTATCATGTGGAGGCATGCCCCCTGGATCACTGATATCTCCAGACCTTTTATCTTGAACAGTGTTGACTGCTGATGAAGGCTTTTTCTGCATCAAATGAGAAGATCCTGTGGTTTTAGTCATTCTATCTGTTTATGTGGTGGGTTACATTTATGTTGAACCATTCTTGTATCTCTGGGATGAAACCTGTTGGATCATGTTGAATGATCATTTTGATATGTTCTTACATTCTCTTTGCAAGTATTTTATTGAGAAATTTTGTATCTATGTTCATAAGAGAAATTGGTCTTTATTTCTCTTACTTTGTTGGGTCTTTATGTGTTTTGGGTATCGGGGTAACTGTGTAAAATGAATTGGAAAATGTTCCTTCTGTTTCTATTTTTGTGGAATAATTTGAGGTGTACTGGCATTAACACTTGTTTGAAAATCTGGTAGAATTCTTCACTAAACCTATCTGGCCCTGCTTTTTTTTCTTTATTTTTTTGAGTTGGAGACTCTTAATTACTGCTTCCATTTCACTGGGGCTTATTGTTCTGTTTAAATTCATTGTATCTTGATTTAACTTTGCTAAGTGGTATGTATAGAGGAAATTATCCATTTACTTTATTTTTTCCAACTTGGTGGAGTACAGTTTTTTAATGTATGTCCTTATTATTCTTCTTGTTTACTCTATGTCTGTTATCATGTGTCCTTGATAATTTGGAACTTCTTTCTCTAACTTTTAATTTGGTAAGGGTTTGTCAATCTTACTTTCTCATAGAAGCAAGTCTTTGTTTCATTGATTCTTTGTATTTTTGCTGTTATTGTTTGTTTGTTTCCATTATTTTAATTTCAGTCATGAGTTTGATTACTTCTTGAAATCTATTCCTTTTGAGCAAGATTTCTCCTATGGGTTCCAGAGCTTTCAGGCATTTTGCTACAGAGGTAGTAATGAGAATGGAGAGTTGGATTTGGGGTGACGTGGGGCTGGTGGGGGAATCTGAAGCTAGTCTACATGTTGTGCTGGCCTACTTGCTTCCCTGGTAGTCTTAGCTAGTGGGCTCCCAGGGAATGCCTGCTAGAGTTGGGGGTTGGTATAAAATGATGAGTGTATGTGTGTGTATGTGTGTGTGTGTGTGTGTGTGTGCCCCACTTAGTTTAATAAGAGTTTCTGTATGAGCATGGGTAGGAATTCATTTACTGAAGTTGGGCAATATTTTCATTTAAGTGGAAGAGGAAATCATCTAATTACATGTTTTATTCAACTTTAATGAACAGAAATGTTATTTTTGTGAAAATAGATGGAAATGACCATGTTAACTGAAAAAAGCAACCATCACAAACATAAGTACAGTATCTTTTCTTTCCTATATGAAATCCGTTGCAGTTAGTGAGGACATAGAAGTAAAAGAGAAATATTTGGGATGTGACCGTGGGAAGGGAGGATAAGAAAATGTAATAGAGTAGGTGAATGTTCCAAAAGCACAGAGAGAGAGAGAGAGAGAGAGAGAGAGAGAGAGAGAGAGAGAGAGAGAGAGAGAGAATATCTACTATCTCCTAGAAAACTAATAAGTTTCTCACAGGAGACATAATCCAAGGCATGATTTTTTTTTTTTTTTTTTTTTTTGGTTTTTCGAGACAGGGTTTCTCCGTGTAGCTTTGTGCCTTTCCTGGAACTCGCTTGGGAGACCAGGCTGGCCTCGAACTCACAAAGATCCGCCTGGCTCTGCCTCCTGAGTGCTGGGATTAAAGGCGTGCGCCACCAACGCCCGGCCCAAGGCATGATTTTTATAAACCACTGGAACACTTTGGGTATCATTTAACAAACGACAAATTTTTATCCCAACTCAAGATCCAAGGACAGGTGTAGAATGGATAATTTCTGCTCATTTTAACAATCAGTTAGTTGCAAACTCTCCACTACTAAGGTTTTCGCCAGATCCATTACTATGGAGTCAAACTAATTAATTTAATCTCTGCCTTCTCTTTCTGTGCTCTGAGCAGCACATATTGGAGGTGATAATGAACAACAAAGTGTCTCAACACACAACTACCAGAAGTCAAAGAGGAGCTCAGTAGGAATTCCTGAACTTACTGCCTGACATGATTTGTATTTCTCATCAATATTTCTTGGGTCAGAATGGAAAGATGCAAGTTCCCATAAAGTATGTGTGGGGATGTGGAACTGGAAATTAATAAAGAAAAAGAGTAGTGGGTCAAAGCCAGACTGACCACCTACACAGCAAAGAGTAGCAGACTGTCAAAGCTTTGTTTCAATATGCTTCACATAGAAGTAACTTGGGGCTTTACTAATACCATATATACTATAGGACAGAAGTTCTTGTCAATCCCATACTGCAGTGAGGTTTGTGTTTCTTACTATTTTTGTCATATACGGTGCTAAGTACTATAATTTATTAATTAATGAATTGTTATTCTGAACTTTATTTAATTAAAGCTTAAACCATCTGTCAAAATTTATAGGAGACTTACAGCATGGAGGCTGAGTAGAACCTTTTGAGATAGGCTTTCTTCAATCCCTTCTATAAAGCCTACCCAAAGGTCACAATTACTAGAAAGATGTGCATTTAGCTTACAAGGAAAGAATCAGAATGCCTTAACCAGATATTGCATAGATTTCTTTTTATTGCATTCATTTATTGTTTGTGTTTGGTGGCATACATTTGCCTTGCTCTCTGTGTAGAGGCCAGATAACAGCTTCAAAACTGGTCCCTTCCTTCCACCATGCAGGTCGAAGGTTCAAACTTAGGGCATCAGGCTGGACAGCAAACATCTTTACCTACTGAGTCTTCATGTCAATCTCCAGGCAAGATATTTTGACATGCAATTAGGCACACACCCCTAAAAGATGGAAATTTGTCAAATAGAGTTTTTTGTTTTGTTAACTAGTGTGTTTTCCCATATGTAAAGAAAAAGTTGCATGGCTTCTTTCCTAATCTCATACTGCATGAAATTACCTAACCACCAGTTCTTAAAAGTGACATTCAGAGTTGGAGATCATCTAACTTGAAGCTCTTAGTTTTCTAATTCAGTCACATACACTGGAAGAAGATACTAATAGTAGGTCATACTTGTAAGATGAATCTTAAAAGTCCTTATTAATAAAAAAAAAACTCAGGAGCCAGGTATTGGGGTGAATTCTGAAAGACCAGAGAAGCAGAACAAGCCACAGCTTCCTCACCTTGCCAGTTCCTCAGCTGATCCTGTTTCCTCAAACTGGAAGTCTCTGTGTCCTCATCTGAATGGATCTCAGCTGAACTGCTGCTAAAAGCATAAAAGCTTAAAAAGACCTCTAGTTCCTGGTCCTTGTGCCTTATATCCCTTTCTGCTTCCTGCCATTACTTCCTGGGATTAAAGGCGTGTGTCTTTCCCAAGCAAGACAGAGATCTCAAGTCCTGGGATTAAAGATGTGTGTCACCATGCCTGGCTTCTATGTCTATCTAGTGACTGTTCTGTTCTCTGACACCAGATAAACTTATTGGGGTACACAATATATCAACCACATTTCCCTTTTTTTTGTTTAAAATTTAGAAAGTTATAACTAATTTAAGAAAAAGTATATACAATAAATAGTCAAGAATTACATTAACAATGTCTAGTCCATTAACATTTGACAGATTCAGACAAAAAATTTCATTTCTTATTCTATTTAAAAAAGTAGTTCCTTTTTAAAAGTAGATTCAATAATCTACCTTTTTATCTTATCATATCCATATTCTCTATTTTTTTCTTTTCTGAATAGATTAAAAAATCTACCTTTTATCTTATCATTTATACATCTTCCCTTTTTTCTTTTCAGAGTAGATTCAATAATCTACCCTTTTATTCTATTATTTCTATATTTTTTTCAGAGTAGATTCAATAATCTACCTCTTATCTATACCTCTTCTCTCTCTCTCTCTCTCTTTCTCTCTCTCTCTCTCTCTCTCTCTCTCTCTCTCTCTCTCTAAACAAGAATCTTGAACTTAATCTCCTTTGTTTACCTCTTTTTGATCATTAACAATTAACAACTTGTAACCAACCATCGTAAACAATGACAATATCCATAACTCAAAGGACCAAAAACCATCCACCCCACCTCTTGGGAATGTGGGCGTCATTTTCTTAAAATTACTTGTTGCTGTATGGGGGCAAAGGCATCTTTAGGGGATCCTGAAAAGAAAAAAGTCCTGAGAGAGTTAGCTGTATCATTTGTTGTCCAGTCTCTGCATAATGCAAAAGTGCAGGGCTCATCTGAAGTCCTCACTTGTATAATTTGTGAGGCTGGAGCATCTCAGCTAGTCATCCCAAAATTGTCCTGAGCAGTTTGTAGTCCAAAGCTGATCTTTTAGAGATGTTTGTCAGCTTAGTGGTATTATTATTGTCCCGTGGAATAGTCATTATGGGGCCTTATCATCTTTCTGGAGACTTCAAATTTGCTGTTAGGCCTGGTCATGATTCCCTGCAGAAAACTGATAGAGACTCCAACACAAAAACATGTATAGGTAGCTAAATGAAGCCCTTTTTCTAGAATTAGTTATTACTCTATATGATCATTAATATTATAACAAAAGTTTAAAATATATATACATATAAATCTTATAAATTTTGATATAAAATTCATACCTTAAGAAAAGTTTAAAGAATCAAAATAGAACCAAAGAATTGATTATGGCAATAGAATAGTCCCTTAATTTTTTAGTTTATTTCTGTCCCATATCAGATGGCTCTTCTGACATGATACAGAGATTTTGCATTTTCTTTTAACAACGTGCTTGGGTTTAGAGAAGGAGAGAGATATTCTCCAACTCCAAAGCCAGCTTTAATTTTTAATTGAACTGGTACTACAAGAAGACCTTTTGTGTTAAGTGTCCTTAGAGAAGAGCAGAAACATTTAGGAAGACTTATGAAATTTGATATGTTATATACCAATAATCCAATTTACTCTTTTTCATGGGATTTTTTTTTCTAGATGGTTGTCCTTTTTCTTCAGATGTCTCATTTTTCCAGTGTTCTTCAGATTCCTTAGCCTTCATTCTCTTGAAAGACAAAAACAAAAACCCTTCAAAAAGCCTAACTTTGGGGAGGTTCCCTTTTGGCAAGTTATATCTGATTAAATGAAAAGCATTTGTTAGTGGAATAAGTTAGTTTAAATTGGATGGTCATGCTGGTTGATGAACTATCACCTCTTCTAACTAAGAGGTCTCTCTTGTTCAAATCGAACCTTTATCAATTTTGATGGTATCCATAGATTTTCTTCTGTAGAAACAAAAGCAAAACCTTGTCCCCAACGTAACACATATCCTGGTTCCCATTCTGAGGTCAGCACATCTTTAAAGTATATAGGCTGATTTAATTCTGTAGTTTTTTCTATTATCCAATGCCTCTCCACAGCTGTTGTTCCTTTCTCATTAGCATTGAGAAAATTTGAAGTTAATAGAGCATTATGTAATCTATTTCTGGTGGTTTTGTTACCCCTTTCTGTTTATTTAGCATATCCTTTAGAGTTTGATTTGATCTTTCTATGACTGCTTGGCTTGTAGCATTATGTGGTATACCTGTAATATGCTTTACATTGTAATAAGCAAAAAAATGTTTCATTGTACCAGAGACATATGCTGGAGCATTGTCAGTTTTAATTTGTGCAGGTACACCCATGAAGGCCATAACTTCTAGCAAATGCGTGATTACGGAATCAGCTTTTTCAGAGCTCAGAGCAGTTGCCCATTGAAATCCTGAATAAGTATCAATAGTGTGGTGTACATATTTTAATTTTCCAAATCCTGCAAAGTGAAAGACACCCATCTGCCAGATTTCATTCCTCTGAGTCCTCATTTGAATGGATCTCAGCTGAACTGCTGCTGAAAGCCTAAAAGCTTAAAAAGACCTCTAGTTCCTGGTCCTCATGCCTTATATTCCTTTCTGCTTCCTGCCATCACTTCTTGGAATTAAAGGCATGTGTCTTTCCCAAGTAAGATATCAGATCTCAAGTCCTGGGATTAAAGGTGTATGTCACCATGCCTGGCTTTTATGTCTATCTAGTGGCTGTTCTGTTCTCTGACCCCAGATAAGTTTATTGGGGTGCACAACATATCAACTACACATACTCTTTGTTGTGTTGGCAAGGGATCTTTGGAGTCCCAGATTTCAGGTCCAGGGGAAGATTTACATTGCTTAGCAGCTACTGCTAGGCATCTCTCTTTGCATTTATATGTAAACAAGTGCTTGCTAAATGCTCTGATGTCACTGTTTAAAATAAAGACTGCTGCAAGACCCAACTGCTAAGATTTGTTTAATATCTTAGACTCATACCCACACCCCATTTCTAAGGATATTTTATAGAACCAACTGCATGACAATAGTCAGGTCCTTCTCAATGACTTGCTATCACTGGAGTACTTTACTTTTGGGGCCACTAATTTGTACAAGACAGAGTTAGTACATGCTGTGCTATTGCCCATGTCATTTTCTTCATCTGTCTGTCTTTCCAGTGACAAATGTGTTTGTTCCGTGACAGTATAGTATATACTTAAATTCTTCTAGTGAAGCCATGGCTGCTTTTAAACTAAAGAGAGCAATTAGTTTTTCATTAATTTACATTTAAGACAAACTACAACACATAGGCATCAATAACACCTGTTCTTTTTCAATCCTTAGACCGTGCTGGAGGCCAGAGTTATCTAAAATAACTGTGGAGTCCAATGAAAGTGAAAATATAAGGCCTGTTGAAATCCAATTATTTCAGAGTAGGGATAATCAAATTCCAGGCTTCCAATGTCTAAAGTAGTATGAAACTGCACAGATCATTTGATGGACTTGCTAAGAGTTACTTTTCCTTGATATTCTTTACTGAAACAACTGAGTCTATTTTCCAAGGTTAGAAACCAATTTTTCTGAAGTAAAGCATACATTAGAAAATAGATACAAGTAACATTATACAGACTGAGATAGTTATATTTGGGAATATATATATATATATGCATTTCATAACAACTAATAGAAAGGAGGCTAAAAATTTGAAGGAGAGTGGGGAAGGGAACATGAAAGGATTTAGAGAGAGGAAAGGGAATAGAGAAATGTAATCATAATCTTTAAAATAGAAAAATAAAAATATACTTTTAACTATGTAAATTTTTCCAGCAAAATTCTTATTAAAAACTGAAGTTTTCTTGAAAACAAATGCTGTAGCTAAGCAAGGTTTAGAACTATCTGAGTATCTGAATGTTAGGTAGTATTATAACTGTCTGTTCTAGCTGAGTAAAAGTCCCCCTATGCTAGAGCTTCAGAAGCATTGACTGATAGACCTAGTCTGACCTGCAATTATAATGGCCTTTACAGAGTTGGGCAAATGTGGTAGAGCACAAGTCGAGTGTAGCAGAAATCTTAGATGGTCTTCTTAATAAAATCAAACCTGAGCCAGGTATTGGGGTGAACACTGGAAGGTCAGAGAGACAGAATAAGCCACAACTATCTCACCTCGCTGAATCCTCAGCTGGTCTTGTTTCCTCAGACTGGATGCCCCGAGCCCTCATCCAGAATGGGTCTCAGCTGAACTGCTGCTAGAAGCCTGAAAGCTTAACCAGCCACATGCTTCTCCAGGCCAAAGGCTTCTAGTTTCTGGTCCTCACGCCTTATATACCTTTCTGCTTTCTACCACCACTCCCTGGGATTAAAGGTGTGGGTCACCACGCCTGGCCGTTTCCAATGTGGCCTTGAACTCACAGAGATACAGAGGGATTTCTGTCTCTGGAATGCTAGGATTAAACGCGTATGCTACCACTGCCTATCCTCATGTTTAACATTGTGGCTGTCCTGTTCTCTGACTCCAGATAAGTTTATTAGCATACACAATATTTTGGGGAACACAATACCCCCACAGTCGAGCATGTCTGGGAACCTCAGTTCCATTCTAGAAATGACAAATGAAAAACTATAAAAGAAAGAAGAGAATCATATATAAAATGAATTTTCCATCTATAATTGGATGGGTAAAAACTAAAATTACTATTATTCACTCTTTAAAATATATAAAATTAAAATTCCAGTAGTCATAAATAATTTTATTATAATACTCCCATTCAAATTAATTGTTTTGTATATAAGTTATTTTGCACCACAATGGCAAATGGTGGCAAATGGACCCGTGTAACCATAACTGAGTTCACATAGTTCACAACACTAGAGGCTCAAGTTTTACTATACAGAATATTTGGCTATATCATATAGCCAATGAGCTACATAATGTGAAAAAATGTGTGCACAAGTATTTAATTGGACATTTCCTTATACTTACTATATATTCCATAAGGAAACCATCACAACCTACTATACTGATAGGATTAAGGGTGCATGCTACCGCTGCCTGACTTCTTTTGTTTACTTATAATGGCTTTCTTTTTTTTTTCTCTGATTCTCCAGGCAAGCTTTATTTTTCAAAGCACAAATAAAATATCACCACATTTCAGCACAAATAAAATATCATCACAAAAGTGTTTATATTTAACTGCATACACTTAAAGAAAATAAATTTATTATATTTGTTTTCTATATTATTAAACTAACATGAAAAAGTAATAGATATTATTATGGTGTTTTTGTCTATTTTAATTGTTCTTTTTCATTCATTTCTCACACTGTTCTCCCTCATCACTCTTGCACCCATATATACAAGCAAAGTATCATTAAGACCAAAAAAAAAATGCTGAAACAATGCAACACAAGACAAGAGTGTCTACAAAAATTCCATTGAGTTCATTTTCTGTTGATCATCTAGTGCTGGTCATGGAGCCTACCCTTAAGTATTGTTGCATTGTCTCTGTGAGTTCATATGTGCCTCAGTCCTGGTGTGTCTGAAAGTCATCGCCATGCTCTCTGGCTCTTACGTTAGTTCAGTCTCTTTTCCAAATAGCTTCCTGAGACCCAAGGAAAGGGGTTTGATGATGACATCCCACATAGAACGGTGTATTCTAAAATCACTCACTCTGTACTTTGTTGGACTCTGTGTTTGTTTGTATCTACTGCAAGTTCAAGTGTCTCTGATAACGACTGAGCAAAGGACTGATACACGTTGTGGTTTAAAGAACAGCCCTCAAAGGGAATGGCACTATTAGCAGGTATGGCTTTGCTGGAGTGGATGTAGCATTATTGGAGGAAGTATGTCACTGTGGGGGCAGGCTGTGAGGCCTCCTAAGGTCAAGAGACCACCCAGTGTCTCAGAACACTTCCTGTTGCCTTCAGATCAAGATGTAAGGACATTCAGCTCCATCATCATGTATTCCTGCATGCTGCTATGTCCTACTACAATGATAAAGGACTAAATTTCTGAAATTTAAAGCCACTCCAATTAACTGTTTCCCTTATAAGAGTTGCCATGTGTAGCCCAGGCTGGCCTTGAACTCGTGATCCTCCTGCCTCCACCTCCTTCAGCAAATCCTACCAGCGTTTGCTACCACAACACACTGGTAGAGACCCATGAACTGTGGACTAGTGGCTGTGGAGCCCCCATAGGACTGGTCTAGGCCCTCTGGATATGGGAGACATTTGTTTAGCCCAAACTGTTTGGGGGACACCCAGGCGCGGGGATCGGGATCCATCCCTGGTGCATGGGCAGGCTTTTGGGAGCCCGGTGCCTCTGGTGTGGCACCTTGCACAGCCTTGGTGTGGCAGGGAGGGGCTTGGCCCTGCCTTGGCTTGGTGTGCCAAGCTCTACTGACTCCCCATGGGAGACCTCGATTTGGAGGATGTGGGGAGGTGGGGTGGCTTGGCAGGGAGGGCTGGGGAGTGGGAGGAGGGAGGAGGTGGGATCTGTGGGTGGTATGTAGAGTGAGTAGAAAATTTCTTAATAAAAAAATGAAATAAAAGAGTTGCCATGGCCATGGTGTCTCTTCACAGCAAAAGAAACCCTAACTAAGATGTATGGGTATAGCAGAATGCCATTAGGTGTCATTTTATCATTATGTTCTTTGAAAAGAACAATAGTATTTGGTTTTCCTCTAGGCACATGGCCTATTTAGCCTCAAGTTCTTGGCTGCCTGGGCAGTCAGTATCAGGCATGGGTTCTATCTCATGGAGTGGGTCTTAAATCCAATCAAACAATGGTTGGTTACTACTACAATATTTGTGCCACCATTGTGCCAGCATATCATATAAACAAGTGACCATTGTAGATCACAGGGTTTATACTTGAGTTGGTATTTAGCCTTCTCCTCTGATATCATGCAGAATACATTTCATTACCATGAACACTAGTCAGTAGGTGAGAAGGCTCTAGTTAGATGCTAATTCAACTTCTCTGTGTTCATTGAAATATTTAAGTGTTGTCTTCAACACTAAGACCTTAACATCAGTTTGTGGAGAGCAACCAACAGCCTTGGCAATAGTGTGAGATATTTAGGGGTTTTCAGAAGGTCCTTTTGGCCAATGCCTCAACAAGATGAAACTCATTCCTAGCACATGATGTTTGACTTGGTGGCAAAAGGTTTCTAGTTGTGGCATTGTCTCCCCTATTGCATTGTGGAGAGAAAGGCAAATTATTTTTCAAATGGACTGTTTTGTTCAGCATTGGGTTAAAAATAAAACAATCACAAGGGAAGATAGAATCATAAAATGGAGAGAAAAAGAAAAGCCCTGTCTTCAAATCATCAGTATTTTCAAAATGTAGTAAGATTCAGCCCTAAATACTTCTTAAAATTGAAGTGTATAAGTTAAAATGCTGGGCTTATTTTTTGGCAAGCAACTTATTTCACATGCTAATTGTAACTTTTAAATCTTCATGAGTCTAGTTCATTAAACACAAGGAGGATTTTCATTCTATGCCAATATGTCTGAGAAATTCATTCTGGAACAACTAGAATTCACATATTTATGTGGAGCACGTTTGGAGTTTACTGTATTTCCCTTTGTTGTACTTTAGGATGCAAAGTGCTACACAACAGTACTTCTGATATTACAGCTGGCCATATATGAGTTAGTTTTTCATGGAGTTAGAGACTTTCATCTTAGCTTCTCCATCTGCAATTTATTCCATCAGTACAGTAACATAAAAAGCAGAAGTAATGCACTATTAATATTAGGGAAACCCTCTTGATAGTTCTGCTTTTGTGTTCAAAGGAAATTTTGTATAACAGCTATCTTTCACACAGTTCTCCTTCTTTTATGCAGTTAATTAGATTAAAAATGTGTGATAAGATGCATAACACAATTGTTTAAGAGCTATCTTTTTTATAAAAGTGATGTTTAAGATATGTAGAATATTAAATTATTCAAAGTGGTTCTGTGTTGGAGTTAAAGCAAAACTGTAGTTAAAGTCTACATATCTGATTTTAGTCAATCACTTAGCCATTTTGTCTCGATCTCTTCTTCTACTCATGATAATAGCGATATCAACACTGACTATTTTACATATGTTTATCTGTTTTCTTACAGAAGTTGTAAATGGGATGATTCAATGAAGGGGGAGGGATTCTATGAGCAGTATTTTCAATTGTGAAAACATGCCAAAGATTGGTAATAAACAAGATCTCCTCTTCTTTGTCACTGAAAAAGAATTAAGAAAAACCCTCAAATGTTTACTCATTAATTCTTCCCTCAATAAGTAATTTACAGATACTATAATAAGAACCAATGAGAGAATAAGGTTTTTATAAGATGGTTATTTCAAAACTGCTTTTTCTTAATGTAGACAGTTTATAACAAATACATTACAGTTTCATATTTTCTTATCCAGTTCTCAGGGCCAAGTAGACATGTACTGTGTTGATGTATTGGTACTCAGTTATATGATTAAAATATTTTTTGCACCTATGAATGTTCACAATTAATCCCTACCCTAAAGTAATAAAAGAGGCTCAGAGTGCATTTTCTTGATAAATAGTTCATGATTAATTTCTGCTTACATTTGTTCAGCTACTTGAACAGCTAACAAGTATGTAGTGCTGAATCTTTTGAAATTACACATCACTAGTCATTGTTATGCTACTCATGTAGCAAAGTAAATACATGAATTACATGTGCACTAACTTCTTCTGAATTTGTTCTTAATTGAGTTCTTGCAAAAGTCACTTTAAATTTATAATGATGACTGACCCCAGGGAATGCAACTGTCAAGATGCAAAGAAAGCTGCCCAGGGACTGAAAGACAAGTCTTCATTATGCAAATATTGTGTTTTTCAGATATGGATGCTCAGTTATTCCTTTATTGCTCTAAAATACATAAATATTCTAATTGCAGCTTTTATGCAGAAGACATCCAAGAGTTTACATTTTAGTTGGCAAAAAGACCCCAATGAATATTAAATAGAAAGACACATGTGAAGAATAATAGATATTTTTAATATTGCATTAGGTAAGTGTTTTCCAGAATTTTATTATCTATTTCAAGATTCCATCAAGTGGTTTAAGATAATGTTGAAGTCCAGGGAAGCTAAGAATGTTACCCAAGTACTTTGGGAATCTCAGAATTATAGCGCTCTCTCTCTCTCTCTCTCTCTCTCTCTCTCTCTCTCTCTCTCTCTCTCTCTCTCTCTCTGTGTGTGTGTGTGTGTGTGTGTGTGTGTGTGTGTGTGTGTATGTGTTTTAGTTGTTTGTGGAATTGTATTTTGAATACCTTAGACAAGTCTTTGTAACTTCCTACATCATCTCAGGATTAAAATAATCTTGAAGGCATGTGCCACCACTGTTCCCAACACTTGAAATTTAGAAGCAGATGGACCTATGTGAATTCAAGGCCTGCCTGGTCTACAGAGAGAGTTCCAGGTCAGCCAGGGCTACACAAGGAATTCATGTCTCAAAAACAAAATGAAACAAAACAAATTATCTCCAAGGAATGAGTCTGAACTTACCTATATCCTTGAGGTAATGCTAGAATTAAATTTACATTGTGCTGTAATAGTGAGGTACAAAGAAGTCTACTCAAAATTAAAACAGTTCTTAATGTTATCAAAGAGAACTGAGAGCCAGTGAAGAATGAGAGTATGTAATGGGAAGTTTTCCTGTGTCCTGCAGCCACTCTCAAAAAATCACTCAGAGGCTTAATATAAATTATAAATGATCAGCCAATAGCTCAGGCTTGTTATTGGCTAATGACTATACTTAAATTAACCCATAATTCTATTTATGTTTTGCCATGTGGTAGTACCTTATTAGCACGGCATGTTCATCTCCTGCTTCCTCTGTATCTGGCTGGCAACTCTTGACTCTGCCCTTCTCCTTCCCATCATCCTTAGTTTGATCACCCCATCTATATTACCTGCCTGGCTACTGGCCAATCAGTGTTTTATTAAACCAATTCAAGTGATAAATCTTTACAGTGTACAAGAGGATTTTTTCACAGCAAGAGTTTATGGTTCTTTCAGTATATCTCTAATACTTCCATCTGGTTAATATCATACAATGTGTAGGAGCCACACCAGATTAAAACAGCAGCTTAGGTATTTACTATTTTGGATAAGTTACTAAAACCACCACAAACACAAAATTTTCATCTGTAAAATACTTTACAATGTACAAATCAATATCATCCCATATATCAATTCCCTAATCTCCCAGGAATATAGCATTTTGCTGGTTGGTGGTGGTACATGCCTTTAATCACACTTGGGAGGCAGAGCCAGGCAGATCTCTGTGGGTTTGAGGCCAGCATGGTCTACAGAGTGAGACACAGAACAGGCACCAAAGCTACACTGTAGATGAATTTTTAACAGTCTTATTAAATAAGAAACACAGAGCCAAATACAGAGGTAATAGCTGAAGAGATCAGGGCAAGAGGTAATAGACGAAGAGATCAGAGCAATAGCCATGACTAGCCTTAGCTTACCACTAGCAGTAGCTTTCACAGAGAGAGTTTCTTCCTGCCTGACCTGTGCTTTTATTGCCTTCGTGTTCTGCCCTTTCATTGGCTCTAAGCTCAGCCACACAATTTCCTCATCATTGCCTGTCTATACAGACCTCCAGGTCTCTATGGTTGGTACTGGGATTAAAGGCTCATGTCACCATGCTTGGCTGTGTCCTTGACCACACAGAGACTCTGCTTGCCATGTGATTGGATTAAGGGTGTTGGCCACCACCATCTGACTTCTGTTTATGGCTATTTGACCTCTGATCTCCAGACAACATTATTTATTAACATACAAATAAAATATCATATTTCAGGACAAATAAAATATCACCACATTCCCCCTTTTTATTCTAATAAAAAGAAAAAAGGAAAAAAGTTATAACTAATATAAGAAAAACTATATACAAAAAGTGCAATAACTATATACAATATATACAAACAATAAATACCTCAACAAGGTCTAATCCATTTGCATTTGACAAACTCAGAGAAAATATTCCATTATCTATCCTATTTTGGTAAGTCCAAAATGTGTCTGATTCATTTTTTATCCTAACTTGTATAACTAACAGAGACTATCTTATAATGTCTTTCAAATTTAAACACTTACACCTCTTTAGTGAGTTTCTTTTCTGAAATTCTTAACAAGGAAAACTATAACTATCTAATCTTCAACTCACTATAACTATAACTACCTAATCTTCAACTAACTATAAGTATAACTATCTAATCTTCAACTCCCTCAGAGACCCAAGAAGGAAATAATATTACCTAACAAAAATAAAAACAGGAAGTGCAAACAAGCGACTTTGCAAAAAAAATGTGAGTTGACAGAAACAGCCAGCCGCCTGGACAGTCACCCAAGGTTTCTCCACAATGTTGGGGCAACATCTTCAGCCTATAGGCTTAGTGTATCTGACAGATTCATTTGTGAAGTAGGATGTACACAAGGCCTACAGTTCGACCTCACATTTGGTGAGAGCAGTCCATGTACCAGAAACACCTGAATTCCATTAGTGTCATGTCATGATTCAGGATTTTAAATTCTGGAAATTGTTGGTGTTTTTGGAATTCAGCTGTCCATTCTTCTTGGTTTGTGGGTGGCTTCATTTCGGCATCCTTTTCTTCTCCTCATCCCATTCTTCTTGGCTTGTGGGTGGCTTCATCTCTTTTATTAAATGCCAGTCTACCATTGAGAGGTTAGACTCTGTCAGCCAAGTTACTCTTTCAAGAATAACTGTTTTAGTTACTGTTCCACTGCACACCAGAAGCCATCGGTCCACTGCCTGTTCAGTTGCCTTTGAAGAAAGGGACACTGTACCTTTTCTGGATTGCAAAGGCCACTTCAGCGATGGTGCCATATTTTCCTGGCCTCAGAGGACACCTATTGCTAAAGCCACAACCACACTTGTCTTGGCAAGGATTGGTAGCCCTTTGTTTTGTGTCCTGTCTGTCCATTTTGTCCTGTTTGTCAGCAGTTGATTCGAGGACACTTTGTTGTCCAGTGGCTAGCTTTGGCTATAATGAAAGTTAATGACATATGCAGTTTCTTCAATGCCCTTATCTTCTCTGAAGTAGATTGGTGCTGCCAGGAGCCAACATGTCTCATAGTCATAAAAAAGAAAAAAAATCTAAGTTATTAAAACATTTTAAATGCCATATTCTGTAGATCTCTGAAGGGTTTGAAGATGACTTGTCTATCTAAAATATATCTCTGCTTAGCCATGAAAATATACCTAATATGACTACAAGTTCAATTGTAATGTCTAACTACTAACTTTCATTTCTTTATATCCCAATAGTTGGTAACAATAACATTCAAGGATTAGCAAATTGCATTACATTGTTAAATGAACAGTATAAATACAATATCATGAACAAAATTAGAAAAAATACATACAGCATTTTCTAAAAATATCAATCTCAATATACATATTTTGTATACAATATATAAAAATGCAATCCAATGTAAAGTATTTAAAACTAGTAATTGTCTTTTGGAAGTAGATTCAATAATCTACCTTTTTATCTATATCATATCTATATCCTCTCATTTCTTTTCAGAGTTGATTCAATAATCTACCCTCTTTTCTATCATTTCTATATATATGTTTTTTCAAACAAGAACCTTAAATCTACTCTCCTTTGCTTAGCCCTTTTCCTAACCATTAACAACAACAACTTGTAAACCAATCCTCCTAAACAAATGAAAATTTTCCCAGACCTGAAACTCAGACCAAGAAACTGTTGTTGCCTAGACTGCTTGATTGACTACAGGACCCATAGGAAGGTGACCACTGAACCTTACTTGGCAAAATGGTCCTTCCGGTTCCTGCTTCACAGAGGAAACTACCAGACATACTACAGGATACAGAGAGAAGTGACTGAGAGACTGTAGGCCCATGGGCTGAAGACTGATGCCCCAAACTTACAGAGGAACTTTGGATGACTGTCCAGGCTGCCAGCTGTCTCTGTCTACCCTCACAAGACTCCCAAAAGTTGACTACATCCTTCTCCTATTTCTCAGGTAATACTATATCCTTCTGAGGTCTTTGATGTAGCTGAAGACTAGATAGTTATAATTTCCTTAATTATGATAAAAGATAAGTTAGATATGAAACTTTATACTCACAAATATAGGATAGATAGGATATCTTCTTTAATTTTGCCAAATTCAAATAGACTAGATATTATAAATAGACTAGATATTGTAACTGTAATTCTTGCTTGATAATTGTTTTGTTATATGTAATTTTATTATGGTAAAACCTTCCTTTTAAAAATAAAAAAAGGGGAAGTGCTATGGATTTCCCTCTGTATGCTATGAATGTGTTGCTCTGATTGGTTAATAAATAAAGTGCTGATTGGCCAGTAGCCAGGCAGGAAGTATAGGCAGGACAAAGAGAGAAGAGAATTCTGGGAACAGGAAGGCTGAGTGAGGAGAGACGCAAGCTGTCACTGAAGGAACAACATGCCAGCAGATTAATAAGCCATGGCCACATGGCAACTTATAGATTTATAGAAATGGGTTAATTTAAGATATAAGAACTAGCTAGCAAGAAGCCTGCCATGGCCATAGTTTAAAACCAATATAATTCTGTGTGTTTATTTGGTTCTGAGTGGCTGTGGGCCTGGGCAGGACAGGAGAAAACTTCAGCTACACTACACAGAAAAACCCTGTCTTGACCGCCCCCCCCTCCCAAATATAGTATTTTATATAGTAGAAAGGACATTGAAGATACTGATTTAGTAAAGGACCTTAAGAAACAAGAATATTAGACTGAAATATCTGGATAGTTCTTATAGTTCCTTGAAGATGAGCTATCTTTTCTGACTCTGGTCATACAGAAAATGAGAGATGGCCTCATGAGAAGGAATCAGCTCACCATTGCAGGCTTTGAAAAAGGAGAATGGGATCCACAAGCTAAGACTATAGGAGGTCTTTAAAATCCAGAAAGAGCAAAGGATGAATTATCCCTTAAAGCCTTCAGGAAGAAATGCAGCCCTCTTGATGTTCTGATTTTAACCCTATGTCATCTATTTCAGACTTATGATGACTTTCAAAATTTTAAGAGAATAAATTGGTGTTTCTTATACTATGGCAATTTATTTGGTAACAATTTGCTACAGAAACAATGGCCTATAGTGCTTTCTGGGTTCCCTGTGAGATGTAGGTTATGATATGCAAAATATCAAGAATAGAAATTGGCATATTATGTGTCGTGTCAAGTAATAATCACTATATTTTAGTTATCTTATGTGAAATAAGGTATTAGCTTTGGTTATTGTGCATAATGGAGATGAACCTTACAAGTTGAAGTATATTCTGAGTTCTATTATACTATTCTAAGAATTGGATGTAAACTTCATGATCCATTAATTAAATGCCTGGATTCAATGGCCAAGTTCACAAGGCCTGTAGCCCTTGAGTCCCTGGCAATTGCACAAATGCTCTTGTATCTCACCTCTGGGATGCAAAGAACTTTAATTTGCTTGTTGCTTTGAAAGTAAATGATGTTTGAAAGTAGACTAAATTTGTAGAACCATACATTACATGCTAATAGGAGCATGACCTTTATTATATTTGTTATTTAAACTTTGAACATTGGCAGTTCTGAACTTTGTTATTTAAAATTGATGAGGGAGATAAGTTGCCATATAAAGACATTCAACAAAATTTTGAAGTTGTTTCATCTTCTGCATGGTGACTACGCCTTAATTTACTGCTATTTTAGCAATTGCAACTTTGTAGTTACCTGTCTGCTTCTCTATCAGCAGCCTGTCTGCTCAGGCTACAGCCTGGAGGGAATTCTATTCCCAAAGGCTCTGGCTCTGTCACTGACTTTACCAAAGGTTGCTTTAACTAAATCTCTACCATTCTATTTATAAATAAGACACAAGATTCAAAGACTGGGGTGAAAACCTGCTAGCTCAGAGAGGCTGGTCATAGCTAGCTAACCTTTTCTCCTTGTGTTTCCAAAAGACCCATGCTTCTGCTTCACCAAACCAGAAAAACCTGCACCACTCAAAATCCCTCCCTAATAAGTCCAGTGCATCTCTTTATCTCTTGCAAATGTCCTCTGATGCTCTATGATTACTTTCTGTCAATGAGTTGCTAACTCAGCATCCTGACCAAAGGTTAATCTTTTTTTGTTTGCCTGTTTTGTTTTTCTTTTTTATTTATTTTTATTAAGGAATTTTTCTATTCATTTTACAAACCAATCACAGATCCTCCTCTCCTCCCTCTTCTCACCCCTCCTTCCTCCCCACCCCTACAACCCACTCCCCAATTCCCTCCTCCAACAAGGCAAGGTCTCCCATGAGGAGTCAGAATAGCCTGGTACATTCAGTAGAGACAGATCCAAGGCTCCCCCCACATCAAAGCTGTGCAAATTGTCCCACCATGGTAGTGGGCTCCAAAAAGCCAGCTCATGCACCAGGGGTGGATTCTGTTCCTACTGCCAGGGGGCCCCTTAAGCAGATCAAGCTACACAACTGTCTGGCTTATGCAGAGGGCCTAGTCTAGTCCCATGGAGCCTCCATAGCTGCTAGTCTAAATTTCATGAGTTCCCACTAGTTTGGTTTGGTTGTCTCTGTAGGTTTCCCCATCATGATCTTGATGCCCCTTGCTCATAGAATCCCTCTTCTCTCTTTGACTGGACTCCTGAAGCTCAGCCTGGTGCTTAATCTTATTTAATTAATTCAAATGCAAACTCAGGATTCACAGCATTATTAAATATCCCCCAACATTTTGTGCTGTTTATTTTCTAACTTTCCCATTTGGTCCATTATTCTCCAGCTTGCATGCAGTTCATGATGTTCCTGTATGTGTTTTTGAAATACACACAGATTGTGTCAGCAACAGCACCATAATTTAAAAAATTATAATCTTCAACACAGTTCAGATGTTTAATTTTAAAGTAACAAAATAAAACAATATATACGCATGTACCAATATGGATTGTGTGAATAGAAATAGAATACCTTTGGGTATTTCCTTCAGGATACTTTTAGATCTCAAATTAGTGATCAATCAGAGACCACAGGAACCTGTTAATCATAGAGTAACACTCCATCATCTATAAAAGTTTCTTCACATCATCTTTTCTTTTTACGTTTTTAAGGCCTCCTATTTTTAATCTGTCAAACTCCCTAATCAAACCCTATCCTAGGTATGACTCTCTTATTTTGTTAACTGTCTGAGATGGTGCTGTAAGTGAGCCTTTCCCTGGGTCTCCTTTTTCCAAAAAGAAATCCAGAAACAGATTTAAAAAAAAAAGTAACAATTGAATCAAAGTCAAACTTGGTGAAGCAATGTGTTGTTATTTGAGTTACTGACTAGAGTTTGGGTGACAAGTTACTTCAGGATGACTCAAATGCTGCCACCTCCAATGTGGTGTGGTGACTCACCAGGCAGCAGTGGTGCATGCCTTTAATTCTAGCACTTGGGAGACAGAGCCAGGCAGGTCTCTATGAGCTTGAGGCCATCCTGGTCTACAGAGTGAGATCCAGGACAGGCACCAAAACTACACGGAAAAACTTTGTCTTGAAAAACAAAAAAACAAACAAAAACAAAACAAAACAAAACAAAAAACCAAAAACAAAAGTAAAAAAAGAAAAAGAAAAAGTATCTCTGGAGCTTGTAACACAAACTTCAAGCAACTCAACAAATCTAATAAATATCTCTGTGCATGTTGTTTAGCCAGAGACTCCTACCTAGCAGGTGATGACTGCTATTATATCCTTGAAGAAGGGTCATAGCAAACCATGCAACTTTGAGGCTTCCCAGACACTTGATATGTTATTACCTCCTGAATCTCTTCAGTATCCTATCCTTCCTGGAAGAAATATTTCAGTTTTGAGGAAAATGCTATATAACAGGTTTCCAACCTTTTAATGTTGTCATGTGACATCGTGGTCTCCAAGTATGTTGAGTCATATTCATAGCTATCCTGGGATGTATGTTATAAACAGAAGTTTCTTGTCCCGACTGCTTGCTCCCTGTCCCTGTAGCTGCTTCCCAAATAATTCTCTCAGAGGCTTAATATAAATTATAAATCCTTGCCCAATAGCTCAGACTTATTATTAGATAACTCTTACATTTAAATTAGCCTGTAATTCTATTTATGCTTCGCCATGTGGCAGTACCTTTATTAGTATGGCACATTCATCTCCTGATCCCTCTGGGTCTGGATGGTGACTCCTGACTCCACCCTTCTCCTTCCCATCATTCTTAGTTTGGTTTGATTGCCTGTCTATACTTCCTGCCTGGTTACTGGCCAATCAGTGACTTATTAAACCAATTCGAGTGACAAATATTTACAGTGTATAAGAGGATTATTCCACAGCATTACGCAGCATGGGTGTTGTAGGACTACTTAACTCTAATGACTTTAGGTTACTTATGATCCCTGATCCCTCCTCCTCATTGTCATTGTCCTCCTCCTCCCTCCTCCTCTTTTCCTCCTCCTCCCTCTTCCTCTTTTTTTCCTCCTGCCCTTCCTCCTCCTTCTCTTTTATTCTTCTTTCTCTTTTTGTAATTCTCCTCCCTCCTTCTCTCCACTCTAAATTATATATCACGAAGGTTTAGGTCATACTTTGCACCATGTGTGCAAACTCTCAATTTTTCTACCCTAAATACAAAAAGCCTTCACATGTTCTACCAGGAAATCCTCTTCCTTCATATTTTTCTATGTACTGGGAAAAAGCTTCAATATAACTTGTTTATTTCTGCTAAAGGGCTTTTGTACATTCTATTTCTTCTGCATTTCACTGATCATTTATTGAGAGATTTAAGACTTTTATTCCAGCATACAGCAGGTAAGGCTGGTATAATGTGTATTCTTAGCACTGAGAAGAGTGAAATAGATGAAAGTTTAAGGCCAGCCTGAGATACACTATCTTGAACATTGTTTTGAACCCTTGTCTCGAAACAAACAAAAGAAACAAACAAACAAAAAACCAACCTATTTAGTCATAGAAGGGTATAATAGAGCATGCCTGCAATCCCAGTACTCAAGAGGCAGAGAGGTACAATTTCAACAGCAGCTAAAGTGGCAAACCATGCCTCAAACACAAATAAAAATCATAGCAAAAAACATTTGCTTATCAGAAAGTCACAACTGGTTATCAGTGACAAGTAATAACTACAATGTGTTCAGGTTAACTACCAATAACAGCCAAAACTATAGTTTTAAGACAAGCACTCCTTATAATAGTTAATACCCACAGGTAACCAGCAGTGGTGACAAGTAAACAAGACTAGTTAGCAAATACTTACAGCTATGACTTTTACCTGGCAAACTCACTTCTCACTCAGCAGACTTGTTCCCTGTGTTTTTAAGATGGATTTTGCCTTTGCCTTGTCTCAAGGAGAAAATTTCTTTATCTAACACCCATTCACATTCATGTCTCTAGGTGATGACACAGTCAGGTCCCTCCTTATAATTCATGGGTAGGGCTTTTTTTCATGCAGAGTTCATGTAGATCTTCCCAACGTTCACTTATTGGTGTTGGCATAGGTAGAGACTCTCAATATCTCCACCGAAAATAAGTTAGGAAATTTTCTGGTTGCTTAAGTTTAGGGGAACAGAAAGAAATTGATACTAAGGAACTCCAGAATACAGTCATAGCTAAGGCACAAAGATGGACAAAAGCAACATTGTTACCAGTTGTACACATCCTAGTTGGTGCTGGATCACACAAGTTAGCCCACTGAACTCATCTGAGAGATAAAAGTTACAGACTGTGAGTTAACTATCTCTTGCTTACATAATTATAAAGCTTGGAACTGAGCTTTGTATGGGGGTCCCATGTCTATGCTCTTAACTGCTGTGAAATACTTAAGTCTCAAATCATCTGTGGGCAAAATAAAGCATCAGGACTGGATGTTCCATACTGTCCCACTTATCTTTAAAGGATTGTGCTTATCTGAAAAAAAAAAAGGTCTACAAGGAAAACCGTTCTGGCATATCTATAGTTTATTTTTAAGCTATGATTGCTTGCAGGTGACATACAAGGATTTTGTACCAAAGCTTGCCTTTTTTGGCGTGTGAGGTTCCAAACCTGCCATCAAAAATGTAGACAAACATCAGATATACATACTTGTGAGACTATGACCATAATTATTTTCCTATCCTCTGTACAATGACCTTCTAGCAATATATTGACCTCTATTTCCAACATGCAATTCCCCAATTCTGTTCATTGTCATTGTCTGTCACTCCTCCTTTCAAGGCTGTCCACAGCTCTTCTAAACAGTTAGATTTACAACTTTCAAAAAACAAGTCTGATTTTGGTTGTTTTATAGTTTGTCTGACCAATATTCAGCTTTTATTGCATTAGTCTTTACTGAAGAATATAATTGTAGCACTGCTTTCAAGTTAACAGACATCCTTATGATACAAAGAAGGAGTTTTTTAAAATTATTTTTTAAATTAATTTTTATTTTTTTAAAATTATAATGTAATTATAACGTTTCTCCCTTCCCTTCCCTTTCCTCCCTGTAAATCTTCCAATATACCCTTACAGATCTCCTTCAAATCATAGGATCTTTTTTCCATTAATTAAATAATGAAGGCAACTCAAGATTTGAAGTGTAAATTGTTTAAAGTAGTAAAAATACTGAAGATGGGATCAACATTTAAATAATCAAATTAAAATAATATGGTGGAAAGCCTTGAATGCAGAATGAATCAAATAAAGGACAGATTATAACTACTTAAAGACAATGTTGAGGAATTGGATCTCTCAAGTAAAGAAAACAATAAATCACTAAAAATATATGAAAGCAATATGCCAGGACATTGGGATATAACAAAAAATCCAAGTCTATGACTTAAAGGCATAGCATAAAGAAAAGAATCTCAATTTTTCACTAGATCTTTGATAGGATCATACAAGAAAGTTTCAAATTAAGGAAAGGCACATCCAATAAAAAAGAAACAAAGAACACTAAATAGAAAAGACCAAGAAAGAAAGTCACCATGTCACATTATTGTTAAGCACTAAATATATAGAACAACAACAATGAGAAGGTACTGAAGCTGCAAAAGAAAAGCCACAAGTCACATCTAAAGGTGAACACATGAGAATAACAGCAGACTTCTCAGTGGAAAATTTAACAGCTAAAGGATCTTAGAGCAATGTACTCCAAGTTTGAAAAGACCACAGATGCCAGCCCACAATGTTTACCTAGAAAAACTGTACATCATAATTGAAGGAGAAAGAAATACTCACAATAGGAACAGGCTAGAAGTATTCATGCTCACTAAACCAACTCTTTAGAGAGTATTGGAAGCAATACTTCAGACTTAAAAAAGGAATAATAGTAGCTAAGAGGCTATACAAAGGAAACAAAGTTATGACAACTGAAATACAAATTTGGACTAAGGACGCAGTAGATGAATTTCTAAATGGTCTTATTAAATAAAAAACATGGAGCCAAATATAAGGGTGAAAGCCTTAGAGAGATCAGGGAAATAGGGAAAGCCACCAGCCAATCTTACCTCACCAACTCTGCAGCTTCCAATGGCAAGTTACTTCTTGTCTACCCATGTCTTTATTACCTTGTTGTTCTGCCATGATTTGCTTTCTCCATTCAGCTACATCACTTCCTCTTCCTACCCTGCTCTGTCACTTCCTGTTTACTTCTGTAAATCTCCAGAACTCCACATTTAACTAGTTTTGGAATTGAAGGTATGTGCCACCATACCTGGCTCTATTTCCAATGTGGCCTTGAACACACAGAGACCCTGCCTGCCAAGTGATAGGATTAAGGGTGTGTGCTACCATTGCTTGACTTCTTTGTTTACTTAAAATAACTTACTATTTCCTCTGATCTCCAGGCAAGCTTTCTTTATTAAAGCACAAATAAAATATCACCACATTTCCCCTTTTTTGTCTAATAAAAACAAAAAAACTAAAAAAGTTGTAACTAATATAAGAAAAAATATATACAAAAAGTACAATAACTATATAGAATATATACAAGCAATAAATACATCAGTAATGTCTAGTCCATTTGCAATTGACAAATCCAGAGAAAATATTCCATTATCTATCCTATTTTGGTGAGTCCAAAAAGTACCTAATTCACTTTCTATTCTATCCTGTATTAACAACAGAAAACTTTCTTATGATGTCTTACAAACTTACACACTTAACACCTCTTAGTGACTTTCTTTTCTGAATTTCTTAACAAGGAAAACTGTAACTACAACTATCCAATCTTCAACTCCCTCAGAGACCCGAGAAGGAGATAATATTACCTAGTAAAACAGGAAGTGCCCCAATGGGACACAAACATTAAAAAAGGAACAAAATGACAGCAACCAAGATACAACTTTTAATCATAACTTTACTTTTATATAGACTATTATTTGACCATGTTCATTGCTTTCCTATACACATTATCAAGGGAAAGGTATCAGCTTATGTGTCTATACTATGATGAATAGGTAATGAAAAATGTACACATGCACATTGGAATTCTATTCATCCATTAAGAAAAATGAAGCTATGAAACTTTTAGGTAAATGGATGAAACTGGAATATAATACACTGATTTTTTTGACAAAAATGCCAAAAGTACACACTGGAGTAAATACAGTATCTTCGACAAAAGATGCTGGGAAAGCTGAAGGTTCACATGTAAAAGAATGAAATCAGACCTTTATCTACCACTCTGCATGTGTGCTCCTTCACGATAAAGGTCTTGGAGAGATCAGGAACACAGGGAACATACCTAAACATAATAAAGGCAATTTACAGCAAGCCAACAGCCAACATCAAAGTAAATGGAGAGAAACTCAAAGTGATTCCACTAAAATCAGGAAAACCGCTCTCCCCATACTTATTCAATATAGTACTTGAAGTTCTAGCCAGCACAATAAGACAACATAAGGAGGTCAAGGGGATACAAATTGGAAATGAAGAAATCAAGCTTTCACTATTTGCAGATGACATGATAGTATATATAGTGACTCCAAAAATTTGACCAAGGAACTCATACAGCTTATAAACACCTTCAACAATGTAGCAGGATACAAGATTAATTAAAAAAAATATCAGTAGCCCTCCTATATACAATTGACAAACAGGCTGAGAAGGAAATCAGAGATACATCACCCTTTACAATAGCCACAAATGATATGAAATACCTTGGAATAACTCTAACTAAAAGCAAAGGACCTGTGTGACAAGAACTCTAAGTCCCTGAAGAAAGAAATTAAAGATGTCAGAAAATGGAAAGATCTCCCATGCTCATGGATAGGCAGGATTAACATAGTAAAAATGGCAATCCTACCAAAAGCAATCTACAGATTCAATGCACTCCCCATCAAAATCCCAACACAATTCTTCACAGACCTGGAAAGAACAATACTCAACTTCATATGAAAAAAAAAACCAAAAAAAACAAAAACAAAACAACAACAACAACAACAAAAAACCCAGGATAGCCAAAAGAATCCTGTACAATAAAACAACCTCTGGAGGCATCACAATCCTTGACTTCAAGCTCTACTATAGAGCTACAGTAATAAAAAGAGCTTGGTACTGGCATAAAAACCGACTTGTGGACCAATGGAATCGAATTGAAGACCCTGACATTAATCCACACACCTATGAACATATAATTTTTGACAAAGAAGCCAAAAATGGAAAAAAGAAAACATCTTCTACAAATGGTGCTGGCATAACTGGATGTCAACATGTCTTCAGTATTTTTGATCTTAGCCATTCTGACAGGTGTACGATGGTATCTCAGAGTCGTTTTGATTTGTATTTCCCTGATGACTAAGGATGTTGAGCAGTTCCTTAAATGTCTTTCGGCCATTTGAGATTTTTCTGTTGAGAACTCTGTTTATCTCTGTAGGTCCAATTTAATTGGATTATTTGGCATTTTGATTTCTAGTTTCTTGAGTTCTTTATATATTTTGGAGATAAGTCCTGTCAGATGTGGGGTAGGTGAAGATCTTTTCCCATTCTGTAAGCTGTTATTTTCTCTTATTTACCATATCCTTTGTCTTACAGAAGCTACTCAGTTTCAGAAGGCCCCATTTACTAATTGTTGCTCTCAGTGTCTGTGTTACTGGAGTTATATTTAGGAAGTGGTCTCCTGTGCCAATGCATTCAAGACTACTTCCTACTTTCTCTTCTATCAAGTCCAGTGTAACTGGATTTATGTTGAGGTCTTTGATCTACTTGGACTTGAGTTTTTTTGCATGGTGATAGATATAGATCTATTTGCAGTCTTCTACATGTTGACATCGAATTATGCCAGCACCATTTGTTGAAGATGCTTTCTTTTTTCCATTGTATGGTCTTGGCTTCTGTCAAAAATCAGGTGTTCATAGGTGTGCAAATTAATGTCAGGGTCCTCAGTTCGCTTCCATTGATCCACATGTTGGTTTTTATGCCAGTACCAAGTTGTTTTCATTATTATAGTTCTATAGTAGAACTTGAGATCAGGGATGGTGATGCCTCCAGAAGTGACTTTATTGTACAGGATTGTTTTAGCTATCCTGAGTTTTTTGTTTTTCCATATGAAGTTGAGTATTGTTCTTTCAAGGTCTGTGAAGAATTGTGTTGGGATTTTAATGGGAATTACATTGTATCTGTATATTGCTTTTGATAAGATTGCAATTTTTATTATGTTAATCCTGCCTATCCATGAGCATGGGAGATTTTTGCATTTCCTGACATCTTCAATTTCTCTCTTCAGATATTTAAAGTTCTTATCATAGAGGTCTTTTACTTGCTTGGTTAGAGTTACCTCAAGTATTTTAATTTATTTGTGGCTATTGTAAAGGGTAATGTTTCTCTGATTTCTTTCTCGGCCCATTTATCATTTGTATATAGGAGAGCTACTGATTTTTTTGAGTTGATCTTGTATTCTGCCACTTTACTGAAGGAATTTATCAGCTGTAGGAGTTCCCTGGTAGAATTTTTGGGGTCACTATGTAAACTATCGTATCATTTGCAAATAGTGAAAGTTTGACTGCTTTCTTTCCAAGTTGTATCTCCTTGATCTCCTTTTGTTGTCTTGTTGCTCTAGCTAGGGCATTGAGTACTGTATTGAATAGACATGGGGAGAGTAGACAGCCTTGTCTTTTTCCTGATTTTAGTGGAATTGCTTTGAGTTTCTCTCCATTTAATTTGATGTTGGCTGTTGGCTTGCTGTAAATTGCCTTTACTATGTTTAGGTATGTTCCTTATATTCCTGATCTCTCCAAGAACTTTATCATGAAGGGCTGTCAGATTTTGTAAAAGGCTTTTTCAGCATCTAATTCTTTCAGTTTGTTATATGATTTTGTAAAAGGCTTTTTCAGCATCTAATTCTTTCAGTTTGTTATATGGTGTATTACACTAACAGATTTTCATATGTTGAACCATCCTTGCATCTCTGGGATGAAGCCTACTTGGTCATGGTGGATAATTTTTTGATGTGTTCTTGGAGTCTGTTTGCCAGTATTTAATTGAGTAATTTTGCATCAGTGTTCATGAGTGAAATTGGTCTGTAGTTCTCTTTCTTTGTTGCATCTTTGTGTAGTTTGTGTATCAGCATAACTGTAGCCTCATAAAAACAGTTTGATAATGTTCCTTCTGTTTCTATTGTGTGGATCTATTTGAAGAGTATTGGTATTTGTTCTTAGAAATTCTGGTAAAATTCTGCACTGAAACCATCTGGTCCTGGGCTTTTTTGGTTGGGATACTTTTAATGACTGTTTCTATTTCTTAGTGGTTATAGGTCTATTTAAATTGTTTATCTGGTCTTAATTTAACTTTGGTATGTGGTACCTATCCAGAGAATTGTCCATTTCTTTTAGATTTTCCAATTTTGAGGAGTACAGGTTTTTGAAGTATGACCTGATGATTCTCTGGATTTCTTTGTTGTCTGTTTTTATGTCTCCCTTTTCATTTCTGATTCTGTTAATTTGGATGTTGTCTCTCTACCTTTGATTAGTTTGGATAAGGACTTGTCTATCTTGTTGATTTTCTCAAAGAACCAACTCCTTGTTTCTGATTCTTTGTATTGTTCTCTTTGTTTCTATTTTATTGATTTCAGCCCTAAATTTGATTATTTCTTGGCATCTATTCCTCCTGGGTGAGTTTGCTTCTTTCTGTTCTAGAACTTTTAGATGTGCAGTTAAGTCACTAGTGTGAGATTTCTCCAACTTCTTTATGTGGGCATTTAATGCTATGAATTTTCCTCTTAGCACTGCTTTCATAGTGTCTGAAATGTTTGGATATGTTGTGCATTCATTTTTTTGCAAATTCTAGGAAATCTTTAATTTCTTTCTTTTTTTAAATTCTTTATTCAGTTTCCATGAGATTGTAGGACTTTTTAAACTTTTGTTGTTGTTGAAATCTAACTTTAAGTCATGGAAGTCTGATAAAATACAGGAGGTTTGTCCAAATTTTTTTTTGTATCTGTTGAGATTTGATTTGTGGCAGAGTATGTGGTCAATTTTAGAGAAGGTTCTGTAGCTGGAGTTTTCTCCAGTCCTGCTCAGACCCAAGTAAACACACAGATGCTTATATTAATTAAAACTCTTGGTCCTAATGGCTCAGGCTTCTCACTATCTAGTTCTTATATCTTAAATTAACCCATTTCTTTAAATCTACACCTTGCCACATGGCTTGTGGCTTACCGGTATCTTATATTATGCTTCTCATTGCAGTGGCTGGCAGCATCTCCTGACTCAGCCTTCCACCTCCCAGGATTTTCCTCTCTCCTTATCCTGCCTGCACTATACTTCCTGCCTGGCTACTGGCCAATCAGCATTTTATTTATCAATCAATCAGAGTGACACATAAACAGCATCCCCAGCAAGGTTCCATGGGGTTCTGGGAATAAGGTATATTCTTTTGTGTTAGGGTGACTATAGATATCTATTAAGTCCATTTGAGTCATTACATCTGCTGGATCCCTTATTTCCTTGTTAATTTTCTGTCTGACAGACCTGTCTATTGATGAGAGTGGGGTGTTGAAGTCTACCACTACTAGTGTGTGAGGTTTGATGTGTGATTTAAGCTTTAGTAATGTTTCTTTTACATATGTAGGTGCCCTGGTATTTGAGGCATAAATGTTCTGAATTGAGACTTCATCTCAGTGGATTCTTCCTGTGATGAATGTGTAATGTCCTTCCCAATCTCTTTTGATTGATTTTAGTTTTAAGTCTATTTTGTTAGATATTAGAATAGCTACAACAGCTTGCTTCTTAAGCCCATTTGATTGGAAAGTATTTTCCTAGCCTTTTGCTCTGAGGTAGTGTCTGTCTTTGAAGTTTATATATGTTTCTTGCATGCAGCAGAAGGATGGATCCGGTTTTCATATCCGTTCTGTTAGCCTGTGTCTTTTTATAAGATATTAAGAATATTAATGACTATTGATCGTTAATTCCTGATGTCTTTTGGTGGTATTGTGTGTGTATTTCCCTTCTTTGGGAATTTCTGCTGTTGGGTTATCTATTGCCTATGATTTGTGGGTGTACCTAACTTCCTTAGGTTGGAGTTTTCCTTCTAGTGCTTTCCGTAGGGCTGGATTTATGGATAGGTATTCTTTTTTTTTTTTTTTTTTATTCTACAATTCAACTTTACATATCAGCCATAGATTCCCCCCGTTCTCCCTCCTCCCGTCCCGCCCCCCCCCCCCCCCACCGCCCATTTCCATCTCCTCCAGGGCAAAGATTCCCCCGAGGGTTGAGATCAACCTGGTGGACTCAGCCCAGGCAGGTCTAGTCCCCTCCTCCCAGGCTGGGCCAAGGGTCTCTACTAAGCCCCAGGTTTCGAACAGCCAATTCATGCACTGAGCACAGGACCCGGTCCAACTGCCTGGATGCCTCCTAAACAGATCAAGCCAATCAACTGTCTCACCCATTCAGAGGGCCTGATCCAGTTGGGGGCCCCTCAGCCATTGGTTCACAGTTCATGTGTTTCCATTCGTTTGGCCACTTGTCTCTGTATTCCATCTATCCCTGGTCCCAACAACTCTTGCTCACATAAACCCTCCTCCTTCTCACCAATTGGACTCCTGGAGCTCCACCTGGGGCGTCCAGACTGTTCATGTAGATCTCATCCATTTCTCCGTCATTGGGCGATCCCCATGTCTTTCTTGGGGTCCTGTTTTCCAGGTAGCCTCCCTGGTGTTGTGAGTGGCCGTCCAGTCATCCTTGTTCCACAACTAGTATTCTCCTATGAGTGGGTACATACCTACAGTAATAAAAAGAGCTTGGTACTGGCATAAAAACCGACTTGTGGACCAATGGAATCGAATTGAAGACCCTGACATTAATCCACACACCTATGAACATATAATTTTTGACAAAGAAGCCAAAAGCGTACAATGGAAAAAAGAAAGCATCTTCAACAAATGGTGCTGGCATAACTGGATATCAACGTGCAGAAGGCTGCAAATAGATCCATATCTATCATCATGCACAAAACTTAAGTCCAAGTGGATCAAAGACCTCAACATAAATCCAGCTACTCTGAACCTGCTAGAAGAGAAAGTAGGAAGTAGTCTTGAACGCATTGGCATAGGAGATCACTTCCTAGGTATAACACCAGTAGCTCAGACACTGAGACAAACAATCAATCAATGGGACCTCTTGAAATTGAAAAGCTTTTGTAGAGCAAAGGATACGGTCAACAAGGCAAACGACAGCCCACAGAATGGGAAAAGATCTTCACCAACCCCACATCCGACAGAGGACTGATATCCAGAATATACAGGGAACTCAAGAAATTAAACACCAAAATTCCCAACAGTCCAATTAAGAAATGGGCTATAGAACTAAACAGAGAATTCTCAGCAGAGGAAACACAAATGGCTGAGAGACATTTAAGGAATTGCTCAACATCCCTAATCATTAGGGAAATGCAAATCAAAACAACTCTGAGATACCACCTTACGCCAGTCAGATTGGCTAAGATCAAAAACACTGAGGACACCTTGTGCTGGAGAGGATGTGGAGCTAGGGGAACTCTCCTCCACTGCTGGTGGGAATGCAAGCTGGTACAGCCACTGTGGAAATCAATATGGCGCTTTCTTAGAAAATTGGGAATCAATCTCCCCCAAGATCCAGCTATACCACTCTTGGGCATATACCCAAGGAATGCTCAATCATACCACAAGGGCACTTGCTCAGCTATGTTCATATCAGCATTATTTGTAATAGCCAGAACCTGGAAACAACCTAGGTGCCCTTCAACCGAAGAATGGATAAATAAACTGTGGTACATATATACAATGGAATACTACTCAGCAGAGAAAAACAATGACATCATGAGGTTTGCAGGCAAATGGAGGGATCTAGAAAAAATCCTCCTGAGCGAGGTGACCCAGACTCAGAAGGATAGGTATTCTTTAAATCTGGTTTTATCTTGGAATGTCTTGTTCACTCCGTCTACAGTGATTGAAAGTTTTGCTGAGTATAGTATTCTGTGCTGGCATCTGTGGTCTCTTAGTGTCTGCATTATGTCTGTCCAGGACCTTCTGGCTTTCAGAGTCTCCATTGAGAATTTGGGTGTTATTCTGATGAGTCTGCCTTTATAAGTCACTTGGCATTTTTCCATTGCCTCTCTTAATACTCTTTCTTTATTCTGTACTTTTAGTGCTTTAATTATTATGTGATGACACGACATTTTTGGGGAGTCTAGTCTATTTGGTGTTCTATAAACTTGTATCATATAGGTATTTCCTTCTTTAAGTTGGGAAAGTTTTCTTCTATGATTTTATTAAATATATTTCTTTGCCTTTGAGTTTTTGTACAATTCTTCATAGAAATGGAAACAACTTTATTTATTTATTTTGTTTTGTTTTTCTTTTTTTTATTAGAGATTTTCTGCCACCTCCCCCCACACACCCAGTCTACTCATGTAGATCTCATCCACTTCTCCTTCACAGGGTCATCCATGTGTCCCACCTAGGGTCTTTTCCTGTTTCCTCTCTGGAGTTATGGGTTGCAGTCTGACCATCCCTTCCCTCCCATTTAGTATCCACTTATGAGTGAGTACATACTATGTTTGTCCTTCTGAGTCTGGGTTATCTCACTCAAGATGACATTTTCTAGATCCATCCATTTGCCTGCAATTTTTATGATATCATTGTTTTTTTTACCAGTGAGTAGTACTCCAGGAGGATGTGCAGAGATGATGGACCACACTAATGGAAACCCATGAACTGTGAACTGGTGGCTGTGGAGCCCCCATGGGACTGGACTAGGCCCTCTGGACACAGAAGATGGTTGTTTGGCTTGAACTGTTTGGGGGGCACTCAGGCAGGGTGATCAGGATCTGTCCCTGGTGCATGGGCGGGCTTCTGGGAATCTGGTGCCTGTGGTGTGACACCTTGCACAGCCTTTGTGTGGTGGGAAGGGGCTTGGACCTGCCTAGGCTCAGTGAGCTGGGCTCTGCTGACTCCCATGGGAGACCTCGATTTGGGGGATG
>CABHPR010146398.1:0-11626 GCA_902168415.1 Peromyscus melanophrys
TAAGTTTAAAAAACGTTTAATATTTTGCTGCTAAGCCAAAAGTCTGTCATTTTATTCAATTCTCTGTCTATTTTATTGTGCTATTTTAACGTGAGTGTGAACAGGCTTAGTTCAGTTGAGTTTTAGTACTTAGAAGGGATTTTACTCTATTGAAAGTCTTTACTATATTTGAAAAAGTTATTGATTTCCATTACCTTGATAAATTACTTGCTGAAGATTTTCATATGTAAACTAGTATAATAATTTCTCATCATATTAAACTCTGTAATTCACTCATACTATTTAAACGCAACACACCACTACATTTTTGTTGTTGTTTTTAGAAAAGGATAAGTCTTGACTATCTCTTTGCCCTGCTTTGTTATTCCTCTCACACCAAAATGATAAACCTTATGACCTTCAGGTCACACTTTTATCTTCTAGCAAAGTATTCTTCCTATCTTGTACCATTGGGTTATTTTACCAGAGATATGTTTGGGAGATTTTTATGTGTGTTTTATCTTGAGTAGTAGATGTTGCAACATATATTTAATGTCCTACTTCTGAATCATTCCTATTTTGTCCAAATCAATCCTACTAGAATGTATTATTCATGTGGTTTTATTTGATTCTATGCGTTAATATTTTATTTACATCTTTGTATCAATATTTATATGTGAATTACTATCATTAGGAAACATTTGGCCAGCATAGCACTACTATGTAAATAAACAAAGAACTTATCACTTTTCTATATGTTGCTGAACTGTGTAAACAGGGTTTAGCCTTAGCTATTTGACTTTGTTTCTAAGAATTCCTGAGAGTATTCACTTGCTGGTCATTCAGGAAGCAAGCAGGCCCCAGGAAAGGGTCAGCAATGGTGTGTTCTCAAGAATCTGCCTTGAAGCTTACGTCTTCCAGCCAGGTCCCACCGGTCCACATTTCCACAATTGCCCAAAGCAGAATCAAAACTAGGAACCGAGGTTCATGATAAGAATATGTGGGAAACATTTAAAATCTAACTCATGATATTCTTTTGGGGTCAAATTTACTGATATTCTCTTCACTTCTCAATTATTTTGTGTGTTTTTCTATTTGAGAAAATTTGCAGATCCAGCCCAGCCAGCCTATCCTAAGTTCTAGCACAGCCTGGTAAGCATGTCCTTCTGCTATTGTCCTGGCCTGCGCACTCTTTAGTCTTCAGACAAGCTGGGATGACTTTAGCTCAGTTTGGTGAGCCCTGGCTATACCTTGAGTAACTTCTAGATTTGGGTTCAGTAGTGAATTGTATGTGCCAGTCTAGCCCCTTGTGTCCACATCAGACACACAAGCAACACAAGAAGCCCACATGTTCAGGTGTCATAAAAAAAAAAAAACCAAAAATGCCCCATGCCTCAGATATTCAGTAGTTCCATAGAAATGGTCTTAATAAGGATTACCTGGATGAATCTCAGGACACAGAACTTAAAAAACAATGATAAACTTCATCAATAAATTCAAGGAGTTTAAAGGAAGTACAAATGAACACTGGATGAACATAACAAAAATAAACACTGGAGTGATGCCCAAGAAAAAAAAAAACAAAACATAAGGCAAACTGAAATAAGACAGTCCAGTGTCTAAAAAAAAATCAGTGAAGAGATAGAAATATTGAAGACAGCTCAAGCTGCAATGAAGATGGAAATGTAAACCTTGATGACTGAATTGGAAAAATGAGGCAAAGTCATACAAATAAAATGGATCAAGAAGAAGATAGAATGTCAGGACTTAACACAAAAGAAAGAAATGAAATAAAGCATGTAGTAAGTACGAAAAATTAAAAAGAAAAAATAAGAGGAAAGAAGTATGTTGGAAATATGGGACACCTCAAAAAATGTAACCTTTTGAATTAAATGCATAATCAAGGAGAAGGCTCCCAAGTCAATGGCATATATCAAATCTTCAACAAATCACTGAAGAAAATCTCCTCAAACTAAGTACAAACTGAAACAGATATAAGAAACCTGCCAAACACCAAATTGACATGATCAGAAAAGAAATAACTCATAGTGAGTCGTAGCCAAACATTAAATAAACAGAACAAATTAAGATTATTGAAAGCTGCAAGGAAAAATATGCAAGTCACATATAAAGAGAAAACCATCACAGTAACAACTGAGTTCTCAATGGAAACATTGAAAGGCAGAGCATGAAACAATGCACTCTAAGTTTTCAAAGACCTTGGATGTCAAGCCATACTACTGTACTCAAAACAAATATCTGACATAGTTGAAAGAGAAAGAAAATTTTCCATTATCCAAACAGGCTAAAAGCATTTATGTCCTCCATATGAAAAAGCGCTGGAAACAATGCAGAGAGGAATAAGCATAGCAAAGGGATCCTAGAAAATAAATGAAGCTACAATTACTGAAATACAAACTACCATCAAGAACATAAACACATGAAAATTATGCAATCAGCATACGTCTTGCAATAGTAACTAAATTATAATGGCCTTAACTCCCCAATTAAAAGACACAGGCTACCTGAATGGATTAAGAACAGAATCTGTCTTTCTGTTATCTACGGAACATTTATCTTAGCTCTAAAGAAAGGCATCTAAAGAAAGTGAAAGGCTAGAAAAAAGGAACCCAAGGAAATGGAAGTAGAAAAGAAGCAGGCGCTGTTATCTTAATATCTGATAAACTAGACTGCAAAGTAAAACTAACCAGAAGAGTTAAGGAAAGACAATTCTGAATGGACCAAGCAGATGCCATAACAGGCTGCTTAGTCTTCTCTCAGAGATCAGGCCTCAATTTCAGTTTCCTGAGACTGAGCAAGCAGTCTCTGGGAGGGTCGTGAACGAAAGACATAGATAGTCCTTGCAGTAGCTCCCTTTCTGCACGTAAAGTTCAGCCAGATGTTTACTGTATGGGGCCCCTCACCAACTTACCACTGAGCCAGCCCCCACAGTCAGTACGTGCTAGGCCAGCTAGCCCCCATGGCAGCTCAAGGACAGAGCCTGGACCACTGAGCCAGCCCCCACAATCAGTACGTGCTTGGCCAGCCAGCCCCCATGGCGGCTCAAGGACAAAGCCTGGGACTTGTGCTGGGCTGCCCCCAAAGTGATAATTGTATTCCTAAGTGTAGATAAGAATTTAGACCCCTTCTTCCCAGGTGGCTTTATCAGCTACAGAAACTTAAGAAAACAGAGTCAGGATATTCAACCATCTGGCAGAGGCTAAGTGGTCGCAAAACATCCCAAACTTCACGGACCCGGAGATGGGTTGTAAAACTCCTGACAGGGCAAACAGATAAGCTACCAAGTCCAGGCCCGGGAAAAACTGGACCAATCAAGGATGGACCCGTACTAACCCCCTCCCCTCTAAAAAAATTTAATGGGTTTTGCCTATAAAAACTAACTTCCCCAAGAAAAGAGAAGCTCCTCCCGGCCTCACTGCTAAGAGTGAGTGTTTGGAACGAGCTTTCCTGACCGCGCGGCTTGTAAGAATAAACCTTGCTTTTGCATTCTGTACCTAAAATCTCCGGTGGCTTCTTTGGGGAGCGATCTGGGCATAACAAATTCATTCTACTCAAGAGAACAATTCACCAAGAAGACATTGCAATCTGAAATATATGTGCACAAAACACTAGTGGATTAAATTTTATAAAAAAAAAAAAGGGAAGTACATGACTTACATACAAAGATTAACACCAATCTATTGATAATCTATGATTTCAATACTCATTTCTTTTCCAATAGAAATGGGTCATCTAGATAAAAAAAAATTCAGAAAAATATAAGAATTAAACTGTTATGCCCAGATCACGTCCCCAAAGAAGCCACCGGAGATTTTAGGTACAGAATGCAAAAGCAAGGTTTATTCTTACAAGCCGCGCGGTCAGGGAAGCTCGTCCCAAACACTCACTCTTAGCAGTGAGGCCGGGAGGAGCTTGTCCTTTCTTGGGGAAGTTAGTTTTTATAGGCAAAACCCATCAAATTTCTTAGAGGGGAGGGGGTTAGTACGGGTCCATCCTTGATTGGTCCAGTTTTTCCCGGGCCTGGTCTTGGTCTTATTTTAGCTTATCTGTTTGCCCTGTCAGGAGTTTTACAACCCATCTCCGGGGTCCTTGAAGTTTGGGATGTTTTGCGACCACTTAGCCTCTGCCAGATGGTTGAATATCTGTAGCTGATAAAGCCACCTGGGAAGAAGGGGTCTAAGTTCTTATCTACATTTAGGAATACAATTATCACTTTGGGGGCAGCCCAGCACAAGTCCCAGGCTTTGTCCTTGAGCCGCCATGGGGGCTGGCTGGCCAAGCACGTACTGATTGTGGGGGCTGGCTCAGTGGTCCAGGCTCTGTCCTTGATTCATGCACATAACTCTAAGTTGGTGAGGGGCCCCATACAGTAAACATCTGGCTGAACTTTACGTGCAGAAAGGGAGCTACTGCAAGGACTATCTATGTCTTTTGTTCATGGCCCTCCCAGAGACTGCTTGCTCAGTCTCAGGAGACTGAAATTGAGGCCTGATCTCTGAGAGAGGACTGAGCAGCCTGTTATGGCATCTGCTTGGTCCTTTCAAAACAGCATATCAAATGGGTCTGACAGAGATCTACAGAACATTCCATTCAAATACCAAAGAACATATATTGTACCCTACAGCACCTGGAAGCTTCCCTAAAATTGATCATATCCTGGGACATAAAACAAATCTCAGTACATTCAGAAAAATGGAAATAACTCATTGTATCTTATCTGAAAACAATAAAACATAACAAATTGTCTGCAAAGAAATCTCCAATAAGTACTCAAATTCATGAAAATTAAACAGCTCATTACTGGATGATGAGTGGAGCAAAGAAAAATCCAAGAAAAAAATAACAACAATAATAATAATAACCCTAGAACCAAAGAAGATGAAACTGCATAACAAAACCTCTGGGGTACAATGAAAACAGTACATATGAGAGAGATTTACAACTTGAGTGTCTACATTAGAAAAGAAGAAACAGCACAAATAAATGGCTTTATGATGCCACTAAAAGTTAGAGAACCATAAACAAACCATATACACATCTAATAGGTGACAAAAAATTCAAAAAAGTCAGAATATAAATTAATGAAATAGAAACAAAGAAACAATACAGGTAACCAGTGAAACTTGTTCTCTGAGATAAAAGATTAATCAAAGGGAAAGAAAGATAACAGAATCAAATGAACAGAATTAGAATTAAAGAGGAAAACACTACAACAGAATTGAGAGAAATTTAAAGTATTATAAGGACATCCTTTGAAAGCTTTTAATCTATTAAAAATCCAAAAGAAAGGACACATTTATAAACAAGTCTTAATCATCAAAGTTTAACTCAGAAAAGATCAACAACCTAATAGACTCATAACAAATGAAGTGATAAAACCATCATGAAAAGTCTTCTGAATAAAATATGTTCAGGCCCAGATAGATTCCTAGCAGAATTCTATCATACTTTCAAAGAAGATCTACAACAAGTAATTCTTAAACTATTCAAAAGAGAAAAATGAACAGAAGTATTAATTAAAGGCAGTGCATGCCTTTAATCCCAGCACTGGGGAGGCAGAGCCAGGCATATCTCTGCGAGTTCAAGGACAGCCTGGTCTACAGAGCAAGATCCAGGTAAGACACCAAAGCTACACAGAGAAACCAAAAATAAATAAATAAATAAATAAATAAATAAATAAATAAATAAATAAATAAAGTAAATAAATAAATAAGTAAATAAGTAAATAAATAAAGCTTCCTTCTATGAAGCCCATATTACCCATGTACTAAAAACCAATTAAAAACACAACAACAATAACCCAGAAGACCAATATGCCTGATGGTCATAGATGCAAAAATTCTCATAAAAATACCTTCAAACTTAGTGCATGCATTAGTAAAATAAATCATCCACCATAATCAAGTTTGCTTTATCCCAAAGGTTCAGGGATGGTTCAACATATGTAAATCCATGAATGTAATAAACCATATAAATAGTTTAGAGCCAGGACATCACATGATCATCTCAATAGAATCAGAAAAAGTATTTGACAAAACACAATATGGCTGCATGATACAAGTTCTAGAAACAATAGATCTGGGAGATACATACCTTAGCATAATAAAGGCTATATATGACAAAATCACAGTCAATATTATCCTAAATGGGGGGAAAATGAACTTAGAAGCAATCCCATTAAAATGCAGAATGAGATAATGTTGGGAGGCCCTGCTGACTAGAGGTCAAGGTTTACCATACCTTCCAGCTTTCTCTAAGCTAGGCAGCGTGGAAGAGTTCCTCCAGCCCCCCAGGGAGACTTCCTGCACTCTACCTGCCCTTATCTGGAGACTGTCTATAGGCCTGAAGGACTGACCTTATCTGAAAGCTGTCTCTAAGGCTGGATGCCTGAATTATTTCTAGTGTGACCCTTGGAACAGCTTCTTGCTAGAAGCCTCCCCTGCTGCACATATGGAAACTAAGACTTGTACTAGTTTTGCTACAGGACCCTGCTGCCATTAACCCAGCCTTATGATAGGAGTGTGCCACTTAATGCAAATTAGGGTTTGTCCCCAGGCTTTCCAATCCTATATATTCCCTCTACTCTACTCTATTCTGAAACAAAATTGAGCTGATTCACAAAAGTCGTGTCCCGGAGGGATGTCTCCGTTGTATCCAGAGCTGCCCGAATCCTGTTCGTTTCTGTTCCCTCTTCCCGTGTTGCCTCCTCCCCTGTGAACCAATGCACCAACGATCCAGAGGAAGAAGTAGAACCACAAGATTGAACTGTCTTCTGTCCTCGCTGTTTCTGATACAGTGGCCACAGCACTAGTTGAAGTAATAAGAGAGGGGAATTAAAGTAAGAAAAGAAATCAAATTATCCCTACTCGCAGATAATACAAAATTATGCATATGAGATCCCAAAATTCCACTAGAAAACTTGTAGAAATAACCAACTATTTCAGCAATGTAGCAGAATACAAAATCAACTTGCAAAGACTGATAGCCTGTCTACACACCACCAACAAACACCCCAGAAGAGATCAGAATGGATACATTCCCTCTCATAACAGCCTCCACGAACATGACACATCTAGGAATAACCTACCAAGGAGTTGGAAGACCTCTGTAGTGATAATAAAGAACCTCTTCAGAGACTGAGAAAGGCACTATAACTGGAAGACCTCCATTGCTCATAGTTGTGAGAATTAGTACTGTAAACATAACCACTTTACCAACAGTAAGCAATTTAGAGATTTGTGGTGGTATTGTGTTCCCCACAATATTGTGCACCCTAATAAACTTATTTGGGGTCAAAGAACAGAACAGCCACTAGATACAGAGCCTAGAAAATGGTGGCACACACACCTTTAGTCCTAGCATTCCAGAGGCAGAGATCCCTCTGGATCTCTGTGAGTTCAGGGCCACACTGGAAACAGCCAGGCATGGTGACACACGCCTTTAATCCCAGAAAGTGATAGCAGAAAGCAGAAAGATATATAAGGCGTGAAGACCAGAAACTAGAAACTTTTAGCTGGTTAAGCTTTTAGGCTTTGGAGCAGCAGTTCAGCTGAGATTCATTCTGGATGAGGACACAGAGGCTTCCAGTCTGAGGAAACAGGATCAGCTGAGGAACTGGCAAGGCGAGGTGGCTGTGGTTTGTTCTGTCTCTCTGACCTTCCAGTGTTCACCCCAATACCTGGCTCAGGTTTGATTTTATTAATAAGACCTTCTAAGGTTCCTGCTACAGAGATTCAATGAAATCCCAATTAAAATTCCCACATTAGTCACGTAATTTTTTTAAAACTCTAAAATTTTTATGGAAACACAAAAGATCCCATATAGCCAAAGCAATCTTGAGCTAAATGAACAATGTTGGAAAGACTACCATTCCATATCTCAAGATATATTACAGTTATAATAATAAAAAGAGCATGGAACTGGTACAAAGCAGACACATAGATCATATTGAACAAAACAGAACACCTAACATAAGTAAATGTAACTTATAGTCACCTAATATAATGACAAAGATGTAAAAAACATACATTGGAGAACATGTTTAGAGTAATGTCTATATTAATGCATATGTATATGAATATGTGTACTGTGTGTTCATACATATATGTATACATGCATGTATGTATGTGATGTATGATTGTATGTGTGAATTTCTTTCTATATATTTTGTATGTTTTGTGTGACATGTGTTTAGATGTACATATGGGAGGTATGTTTGTGTATGTACATGTATGTGATAGATGTCTATGTGTGATATACATTTGCTGCTTTATATGCATATGTGTTTACATGTATAGAGTGTATATATGTATACGTGTTTATGCATTTGTGATATGTGTATGTCTGTGTGTCTGTATGTAGATTTGAGATGTATGTCACATGATTTCAGAGAGGAAATGGGAGTCTTCAACCTATTGGTTAAGCATCAGTTATTTCTCACCAAAGCATTGATTTAAAACCACCTTGGGCCCCGAGGAGGAGATGGTTTGGTCATTACACTCTCGCTGCGTCACCATGAAGACCTCAGTTCAGGTCTTCTGTACTGATAGAAAATCTGTACATATGTACACACATCCACACTAACAAGTTTAAGAAACACACAAAACATCCCCCATAAAACATCACACACAGAGACTCAAGTATATACAATTCAAAACATGCTAAACCATTAGCCTTCAGGAAATTTAAGAGACAACATATTTAGTGTGAATTAAAACGTGACATTTCCTGACAAGCATTTCTTCATTTATAAAGCAGGATTGTACTATCATTTCACTGTCTAAACTCATGATGTACAGAGATAGTCATTAAGTGTGAACACACTTTTGCACTTCTAATGAAATAAAAGAAGCAATCGAAACCCTTTTAAAGGCTTTTGATGCAAATTATGGAATATAGAAACAGAAAACAGGGCAGGTGCAAAGAATTACTTGCCTCAGTTATTCATGCATACTCAATGCCACTCACACATCCTTTTACTCCATGGAGTTATCGGTGATTGCTTTTCTGCTTGGATGGATGGAGCATGACAGTCTTAGAAGTGTCTTGGGAGCAGATATTGCAACTGACAGCAGATGGAGGGCGCCAAGTCTTGTCACACTGGATATCTTCAAATGATAGGAAATTTAACAAAGGCTAACCTCTAACTAGCTTCTTTCCTAGGGAGACCCTTTATTAATTATCTTTTCTCTGTCTCGCAATGAAGTACAAGTGTTTGAAGATGGCCTTGAGATGTGTTTTCAGTTAATTAAAGGACACTTGGTTCCTGCGTGTGTTTTATTTCTGCCTGAAAAATACCAGGTGCCATTATGAACGAGACACGTGACAGACAGTTCCAGACTCAAAATCAATGGTATCCTTCTCTATCTGTATATGAAAAAAAAATAGAAGTAGAGTTAAAGACAAACTGTTACCTTTGTAGTCTGAGAAGTGCTTAATTATTGGTGTCTAAGGTAAGAATGTACTTGTGAACAGTGCTTTCCCTCTACGGGACTCGCCTTCTGCATGGCGAGACAATTGTGTAGCTTGATCTGCTTGGGGGCGCCCTGGCGGTAGGATCAGCATCCATCCCTGGTGCATGAGCGGGCTTTTTGATGGGACACCTCCTGCAGCCTTGAGGCAGGGGGAAGGGCTTGGACTTGCCTCTACCGGATGTGCCTCCCCATGGGAGGCCTTGCCTTCTTGGGGGGTGGGGAATGGGAGTGGTGGGTTGGGAGAGGGAGGCTGGGAAGGTAAAATGAATGAAAAAATTTTCTCAATAAAAAAAATGTTACTACAATGAGAAAAAAAAGTAGGGTTGTATTTTCGGTAAAATACGAAATTTACCTATTTGCGAGTATAGTTGATTATTTTGTTAATTTTTCTAACTATGAAACTAACATGCTTCTTAAGTATTTTTTCTTTCATATTTTCATCCATGAATTAAGATTATAAGACTAAATAAACCCTGTCTCATAAAACAAACATGTGGCTTCATGCTATGTAACTCTCCAGCATGTGGCTACTCTATCGAGAAGAAAACAAATCCTGATAATTCATTACTATTTAGACTTCATTACCCACTGAAAATTTATTTCAACTTTTCCAATAGTTTCCTCCCTTTTTTATTTCTCACTTAGATATAGGAAACCTGAGCTCAATAGTTTGGAAGAATATTCCTTAGGTGTCATTCAAAAAATTGATGAGTGTACTCTTGTGTGACACCCTGGAGCTCACTTTCGTCCAGAGCCAATTTGCATATCTGCCCATGACATGAGCAGAGAGATCGCATTATGACATATGAAAGATAGTCCTTTCAAGGTTCCCGAGGAATGATTTACTCAAGAACCGCTGAGTGCTCAAGGCTAGGCTTTGGCTATGGGGATGGTGGGAGGGAAATAGTTAAGAAAGAACTCTGCCTATCTACTTGATGGATGGGAAGAATGGTTGTGAAAATTATTTTCTCAGTGTGAGGTGACAGAGTGGAAGGAAATGACACTGGGAGGAGGAAGACAAGGACCAACATGATTTGCAGGGAAGATAAAGAAATGAGAACATTCTGGGACAGTGGAACCTTTTTGTGACATCTTTGTTTCTGTTACTGAAAAGCAGAAATTTTCATCACTTATATCAAAGGATAGTGTGTGTGTGTGTGTGCGCGCGCGCGCGCGCGCGCGCACGCATTTTCTTTTTTAAAATTTAGATTTGGTACCCCTTCCATCATTGGAAATAACAACTGCTGATTTCATGAGACAAAATACACTTGGATACATGGGTTATCTGAACGCATGCTCTCAAAGGCTCTGGTGTCTGCTGTCTTTCTTCTCAGACTTCAACGTCATCATTTCAGTACCTTCTCTCACCTTACAACCCTTGTGCCAAGATAAACAGTGAGAAAATACCCAAGCCCTGTGTTTTTTTAAAATGTCTTGCTCATAAACTGTTTCTATACAAAGCCTCTGATTCAAACTTAATCTTTTAAAATTTTACGTAATACAAGTTTTATTACTGTCACTATTTCTTCAAATTTTGTCAACTCAGTTTCATATCTGAAACCTCACTTTAGCAGAGTATATTTTTAGTAATTTTAAACACCTTTTCTATGCTATCACTATGTAAATCTCTGTTTCAAACATTCACAAATTTAAATGAACCCCTGAATCACACAGTAGTTAGGTAATTTGCCTAGACCAGAAGGTAGGAAATAATATAGTTCAGTTAGCAATTAATCCAGAGTTCAAACAATAGTGGATTCAACAGTAAAGCCCCATTTTATTATCTCTCCCAATGAGAAGTCCACAGGAAGACAGCAGCAGCTTCTGGAGAGTCGTAGCCAGATTCTCTCTTGGCCATGGAGTAGGGTCCAGGTATTCCTGGGTTCAGAGTCAAATCCATCTTTCTGTCATCTCTGCCTGACACCATTGTCTACAACCAGCTTTTCGCATCAGACGTTGAAGAATTTTGAACAGGACGTCTGCACATCGATAGTATATTCCCCTGTGCCTCTTCCTCTTTCTGTCATCAGCAAGGAAAGCTCATCTTTACTGGTAACTCTTGCTAGTGTCGAGCAGTGGCATTTGGTGGCTGCAGCTTGCCACAAAGGAAAAGGAGGCTGTCCCATATGTGACACTGTCTGGAACTCAGCCTC
>CABHPR010146398.1:11726-27361 GCA_902168415.1 Peromyscus melanophrys
GAATTGTGAGTCTACACTCCTTCATGGCTACTTAGATTTACACTATTCACAAATCCCTGTCTAAGTTGATTTCTTTAACATAGTTATTTGGGAAATTGTTATATATTTTACATGCTCTGAATGGAAAATTCGTATTGCCAAGCAATTAAGTTTTTTAAAAGATGAATTCAACACACTTGAAATTACCTCCATCACCACACAGATCTACAACCGTGGACAGTTAAAATCTTCTTTCCTTTATCCTGCTTTTGAGAGTTTAAAGGTCATAGAGTTCGTTCCTTCACAAGAAAGTGTCCATTTCTTCAGAGATCATTATCTGGCCCAACTCTCCACATCCCTAGGCAACTTCTCATGCCCCCCCTATTGCATTCCATCTATGTGCTAATAAAATCCAGATTCATTTGAAGTCTCAATCTCCAAAATGCATGAATCTGCCAGTCAAACAGCTGCCCTATCAGTGAAAGATTCACTTGAAGCATTTCACAGCCTCACCAGTTCCAACTCTGAAACTCTGAGGATGCTGGTTTTGTTTTGCTTTTCCCTTGCCAACATAAAACAAATAAAAGACTAGTTTTCCGAAAAGTAGAAACATCTGTACGTATTTTTTTTAGTGTAACTTTTGGTGTGGGAATGACTGTGAACGTTGAGAAGCAAGGCTATAAAGTGCCTCTCTTGTAACCAATGGAAATAGTTTTGTGAAGTACTAAGCAGACAGCAGGCAAGGAACTAGCAGAAGCTCTCTTCTGTAACCAGTTTCCAAGGTGAATTACTGAGGTATCTTCCCATGTGGTTTCAATGCATCGGGCTTCCTTGTGACTTTCTGAAAACAATGGCATCATTCAGCCTATCTTCCTCCACTTCCTCTCTCAGGACTCATTTATTTTCTATGTGAATGGATTTGAAATCATCTGACTTCTTCCAAAACAAAAATAAACCACAACAAAAAATTTATATCATTTTATTGAAGTTGTGAAAGTGCTTGTTTATGTAAAATGTGAAGCTTTTCGGTGGATAACAATTATCTTCCAAAGTGGATAAAACACTGTTGCATACAAATATATTGCAGCTCAAAATTACATCTCTTGGATGCTGGAAAAGAAGTAACATTGAGAAAACAAATAAGCCAATATTACATCCCGCTGCAGTCCCTCAGTGGGCTGCGTGCTATTTCTTCATGAATAAAGATGGAGTAAACCACATTTGTAGCATAATAAGAAAAGGTAATTAGTGTCATCTATTCACCACTGTTAGAGTTTGACTATAGCAATTTGATTACGTTTATCACATTTTAAACTTTGAGTAAGTTTTTCAGCTCTGTAATCCAGTTAGTGCTGAAGTGTGGAGAATATAAGTCAGCTTCCCAGTATGATTGATGAGCATGAACTCAGAGAGATAGGACTTTTTAAAATAAAAGGAAGGAAGGTAGAAAAGGGGGAGAAAGAATTGCAATATAGATAATATCAGCTGGTTTTAAAGTAATTTTTTTATAAATAAGTTTGAATCTGCAGCACATCTTACATAAAAACAGTGGTCCTCAAATAAAGACAAAGGAAGTCTGTATATATGTGGGTGTGTCATAAGAAAGAGAGAGAAGGAGAGAGACAGCTACAGCCACACAAACAGACATAGTGAGATTAAGACCAGGTACCTATATATAACAAAATGAAATGATATATTAGGTAAATATCTCATTTAATATGGATTTAATAGTTAACTAACTTCTAATTTCAAGAGAAAATCAACTAAGTAAAGATGATTTGCTTTTACTCAGCAAAACTTACTGTAACATTTATGACAATTAACTTCTTTTTGGTAGTTTTAGGATTTTAAACTAACAGTGAATAAATGCAATATCAGTCCCATATATTTACAACTTCTGGTTGAAGCATTCATTAACTGAGGTATATTGGGCTTTATTTTCTTTACAGTGATAAGATACAATCAGTCTTATATAATTCAGAATCATTTAAAATAATTAAATATATAGGAAAACAGAAATACTCACTGGCTATTTCAGATGATCTGTGATGATTCAAGGATGAGAGAGAGATAAGAAAACTAAGGTGGACAATGCTCCATATAGGAAGGTCATGGATGAAAGTGCCCAAGTCACAACAAAGAAATGAAATCATAGCTAGAGAATGAAAACAGTAATCCAAGCAAAGACATCAGCCATCCTTGATCTAAAGTTGACAATTAGGAGACTAGAAAAACCACAGCAGTTCCATGTTTAAGAGGACTTACTCCAGCAGATGACTCAAATTTCCCTCCCAGCAGCCATCTTGGGGGGCTCATGCCACTTGTAACTTTTCACCTTGAAAAGAACCGATACCCACTTCTGGCCTCTGTGCACACTTGCATTCACATGCACAAACCCACAAATGACCAAATATACACACATAATTAAAAGTAAAAATAAAACATTCAAATAAATTAGTAATTGGGGTATGGACATAATTCTATGTGTTTCTTGTGGAACCACACTGCCCAATTCATTCACTGGAATTCTGTTAAATGAGTCTATATTCAAATAACTTTCGTTATCTCAGAGTAAAAGAGAGTTAGCAGCAAGTGCTAACTAAATTATCTGTAAAATGATATGAGGAAAGGGAAATAAAACCTATAGCAATATGTTTAATTTTGAAAGATGAGTCAGGAAGGAACTAAAATTATTAGTGATAATGACAATAAGGAGCAGAGAATTCTCTCTAATCAAAAGGCACAGCAAATGTAAGGATTAAAATCCTCTGTTTCCCACTAGTTGTTCTGTGGCACTGCTACTGAGAAGGTGTGAGTAGGGAGCTAATCTGACAATAGAATACAGTACCCTGAGTTCAGCTTGGTGAACCGATTACTATGTTTTTAAAAATATGATTGAGGTTACTTACAGGAGCAGAAATGAGTCAAAGAGAGCTACACCACAAAAAGATCGCCTTAGCTTGGTGACTGCTTAGGTAAAATGAAAACCTGGAGCACACTCAGTGACTTACAGGCAACTCAAGAGATTGGAGACTCTTTCAGGCGGCTTTCATGGTCGGATTCTTTACCAAAGCAGTCCAGCTCATTTCTGGTTTCTCTAAGAAGCTTGGCTAATCCCTGTTCTCTCCCAGGTGGCTTAATTGATCTGAGCCTTGTCTAGGCAGCTCGGTGTGTCTGACACTGTCTCTCAGCAGTGCCGTATGCTAGAGGAAGCAGGGACCTAATGGATCTGGTCATTTTCAGGACTTCCTGAAGCTCTTGAGTTACTTCCTGAGCTTGTCTGTGGCATGGAATGTCCCACCTCCCCTTAGACAACCATGCTGGTTCACCTCCCTTTTTACCAACCTATTTCTTAAGAAGCTTCTATCTAATATGGTTGGTTTTATCTCAGAAAACCGATACACAACAACAACGACAAAATCAGCCTTGTCTTTTCCATAGAAAAACACTTTTCTGATTCCTATTTTAACAAAATGTCATAGTTATTTCTCATTCTTCTTTAGTTTCATACAAGTTAGATACTACTGCATGCCTCCTTTGTGTCTAGCTTTTGATTCTGTGATTAATTGTGATTTATCTACATTATTTAGTCATTTTTGGTTGATGAATCATATAGAGAAGAATGAATGAAATGCATGTAATCCATTCTCTAACTAAAATTTATACAGTAAGAACACAGGCTGAAGGAAAAATGATTGTGGAAGTTATTACATGAGGCTGGTCAGGTATTAGAGGCTTTCTTGGTGCATTCTCAGTGCTAGATTCCTTTCTGCATATGCTTAAATTTAAAGGAAAAGGCAACAGTTTCAAACTTGCATGCTTTCATATGTTTTCATATGTTTTCATAATTCCAGGAGTAATTCATAAGCTTAGCTAGCTCAACATTCTTGCCAGTGTTTAATATCATTCATCTATTTGTAGTCATACATTTTAAAGTAATAAGACAATTTTATAGAACTCTTAGGTTCTCCACAACACTAGTTGGAAATTACATTTTCCTGCATATTTGCTGTTCTCAAACACTCCCCGCACACACACAAACAACACACAATCTTAAGTAATAATCACATCTTAAACTCCATTGATTCATTTTTTTAATTCAGCGTGTTGTTGATGCTTTGTTGTTCTCAAAGTCAGTTGTTTACAATAAGACAAACTCCTCATGTTCTTTGGCTTTTGGCAAAGGGTTAATGATGGCTCTTACCTTTACAGTATTATCAGAATAGCACCACGACCTGAGAACTCATTTCACCCGTGCTGTAATACCACTACTCCATGCTGCTATTGGTACCCAACCACCATCTTACTGTCTCTGTAGCTTTGCGTTTTCCAGAATGTTGAATGATTTAAATCATTTAATTTGCAGCTTTTACAGATTGGGACTTTTTTTCACTTTACTAATATGTATGTGTTTCCTCCTAGGTTTTTGTAGCTTGATAGCTCATTTCTCTTAATAATTGAATATTCTATTATATGAATGTACCACAGTCTATTCATCTACTGCCTATTGGAAGAAGTTTTTTTCATTCCTAATTCTTGCAATGATGAAGAAATTTGTTTAATGTCCATGTTTGAGTTATTATAGGATATACATGTGGGAATTCCACACACATATAAAATGCATTTTAATCCACAACTTACCTCTTATCTCTCTTACTGAAATACTATCTAATTTCAGGTCATGTATACATGTAGTGTGTGTATGTGTGTATGTGTGTGTGTGTTTGTGTGTGTGTGTGTGTGTGATCATTCAAGTTTAGTATGAGTTGCTAACATGAGCATAGATAGGAAACTTACATTTTAAATCCACTTAAGTACAGAGTAAACAATGTCATAACATGATGTAATAACAGTGTGTTTAAGTGTGTAAGGAGCTGTGGAAATGGTCTCCATGGTGACTGTGCATTTTTCCTTTCAGATTTAGTGAGGCTTCTTATCAGTCCTTACCTGCCAGTAGATAGTGCTGTCAGTGTTGGGGATTCTGGTTGTTCTCACAGATATGAGAGCCTATCTTACTTACTCTCACGTTAGCTTGCAAGTCAAAATGAGACATTTTTTTTAACTTGTACTCCTGACACGTATACATCTTTATAAAGCATCTGTCTGTTTGAGATTTAGTTGTTATGCTTTATCTTATTGTTGAGATTTTAAAATAATTTATAAGCTTTACATGAGTCCTTTACTAGACATCTTTTACATAGACACTGTCATTTATGAGTTGTCCTTTAATTCATTGAAAATTGTTCTCAGAGGAAAGCATTTTTTTTCATGGATCTTACCCATTATATAAATATAATAGTTTGGTAATTAGTGTATATTTTCTTTATATATATTTATATACATATATACTTAATATATATTAAATTTTACATTTATTTGTTATGTTTATGGGAAGAGAGCAGGTATATGTGTGCCATGTTGAGAGACTGGGAGTTGGACAGACTCCATGGTAGGCAGTTAGATAGGGAGAGAGACCATGTTGGTTATAAAAATGGTGAACTTCCCAGAAGCTTCTTCCTTACCCTCCTTTCCTGAGAAAAATGATGAGAGCTTAAAATAAAGATGTTGTTGGCTTTTGTCTCCTACAGGTATCCCCCCTCCCACGACTGATGGATTGGCTCAACAAGTTCCAGACAAATCAAGATGTGTTACACAACAGCTGTGGACCAACCAACTTATCTTTCTTCAAACTGAGCATACCTAAATTAGGGGAGGAAAACTCTTCAGAGACTTAAACACAGTTCTCAAGAAGAGACTGGATCCTCACCCCGACTGTCTTTCTCTCTCTTATGTCTGCTCTGTGAGTGTGTTTCCTCACCCCCAAACAAATGTCTTTCTTCAACTGCTGATTTTGTCTGTTGCCATTTGTGGTGTTTGATTTCTCTACTGCTACTTGTCATGCTTGAGATTTCTATGTCTTTTAATTCATTAACTGGTAGAGAAAAATGAACCTAATTCAGAACCCTACACTGTAAAAGTGCTGTGTCATGCCATGGAGTGTGTGAGGAGGTCAGAGACCACCTTGCAGGAGGTAGTTCTCTCCTTATACTCTGAGAGTCCTGGGGATTTGACTCAGGGCATCTGTCATGGTGGAAAGTTCCCCTTTGGCTGAGCCCAGAGTGTTATTATAATATCTTAAAGATATTTTTAGCTTAACATTTTACATTAAAATCTGGAATACATTTTTACATTAAAGTCTAAGATATGAAATTTCAAATATGTGTAGATTTAATAATTCCCCTTACGGACATCAGTTGTTCTGGCATAATTTCTTAAAGGGTCTTCTTTGGTGTATTGTAAAGTGTTTTATCCTTATAAAACAAACAAGATGGATCGGATCTTACTCATCGTCAGTTTCAGAACTTTGTTCTATTCCACTCATCTACAAGTCCATTCTTTTGCCAACACATCATTGACTTAATATGGTTAACTTTAAAGGAAGTCTTGAGATTAGATGATTTTGTTCTTCCAGTCCTCACAATATTGAATCTTCATGTTAACAGACATTGGCTGTCTCCTCTGGTTTGTCTGTTTTTTTCTTTAATCTTCTTCAGGATTTTGTCATGTACCTGAGATAGATCTTACTCATACTTTGCTAGTTCTATATTATTTTTTTAATTTTTAAGAAGCATGTTAATATTTCAAATTCAACTTTTTAACTGTGGGAATATGGGAAATCAATGGCTTTTAAAAACTAACCTTACACAATTGCTACAACCTACAATTTTACAATCATGAAATACATACAGGAATTTCTTTTTTTGAGTTTTTTTATATATTAAATAAATAATTGCATTATATGAGAAGAAAATAGTTCTTTTTTTTAGATTTGCAGCATATGTCTACTTTTCTTCACTTACTACATTGGCTATGACTTTTAGTACCATGTTGAAAGTCAGCAGTGAATGAATATATACTTATGTTCTTCCCTATATCAGCAGGAAGGCATCAAGATTCTCACCAGATATGATGGTAGCTGGAGAGTTTTCTTTGATAGTGTTTATCAGATTAAGAATGTTCCCAGCAAGTTAATATGCTTAGAGTTTTATCATTTTATCATTAATAAGTACTTGGATTTTATAAAATGAATTCCTATGTGTATTAACATGATAGTGTGATATTTCTTTTTAACTCTATTGATGGGAGAGATTGAGTAAATTTTAAGCATTGAACAAGCCTTACATAAACTGGATGATATAGCAGGAATCTTAAAAGTTCTTATTAATAAAATCAAACCTGAGGCCAGTTATTGGGGTGAACACTGGAAGGTCAGAGAGACAGAATAAGCCACAGCTATCTCACCTAGCCGGATCCTCAGCCTGTCTTGTTTCCTCAGACTGGAGGCCTCCGAGTCCTCATCCAGAATGGGTCTCAGCTGAACTGCTGCTAGAAGCCTGAATGCTTAACCAGGCCAAATGCTTAACCAGACCAAAATGCTTCTCCAGGCCAAATGCCTCTAGTTTCTGGTCCTCACGCCTTATATACCTTTCTGCTTTCTACCACCACTCCCTGGGATTGAAGGCTGGCTTTCTGGGATTAAAGGCGTGGGTCACCATGCCTGGCTATTTCCAATGTGGCCTTGAACTCACAGAGATCCAGGGGATTTCTGTCTCTGGAATGCTAGGATTAAAGGCGTGTGCTACCACTGCCTCCTAACCTCTATGTTTAATATTGTGGCTGTTCTGTCTCTGACCCCAGGTAAGTTTATTAAAGTACACAATATTTTGGGGAACACAATACCACCACAGGATAAATTCCAATTGAGTGACATATACTTGTATGGTTGATATATTGTGCACCCCAATAAACTTATCTGGGGGTCAGAGAACAGAATATCCACTATATTAAACATAGAGGTTAGGCAGTGGTAGCACATGCCTTTAATCGTAGCATTCCAGAGGCAGACATCCATCCCAAGCTCTGTGAGTTCAAGGCCACACTACAAACAGCCAGGCATGGTGCCACATACCTTTAATCCCAGCACTTGAGATCTCATGTCTTGCTTGGGAAAGATACATGCCTTTAATCCCAGGAAGTGATGGCAGGAAGCAAAAAGGCATGAGGACCAGGAAATAGAGGCTTTTAAGCTTTTGGGCTTTTTAGCAGCTGTTCGGCTGAGATCCATTTGGGTGAGTACTCAGAAAAATATGTTCGTATAACTTGGATTGGGTAGCAGTGATAACTTCACTTGTCCTTGAAGATGGCAAAGTGGTCTTATTTTGTGTTAATATAAAGACAACAGACAGAAGCTTTCAGTCTGAAGATTCTTGGAAACAGGATCCAATGAGGAGTTGTTGAGGTGAGGTTAACTGTGGCTTGTTCTGCTTCTGTGATCTTTTAGCATTCACTCCAGTACCTGACTGTGGATTTTTTATTAATAAGACCCTTTAAGATTCGTCTTACATACTTGTTCTCACATATTTTCTGATTTAATTTGTTGATGGAATTACCATTAATATTCATGAGATGTGTTTACTGATCTGTAGTCTTTTGTTCTTGTAAAGTGTTTGTTTGGTTTTGGTGGTTGGGGGTTAATTAAAATGTCACTAGATTGTAGTCTTGCAATTTGTTCAAATATGAAAGACAATGTTTCCACTTCACATATTGTAACCACAAAGTTACTTGGTGATATCTAGCTGTTAGCTGAATATACAGATATCAAAATAGCTTTACTCATAAGTCTAATGCCTGAATTTTTTATATAGTATTTCAGGGTTTTAAGAGTGAATAAACTCAGGAGTAGAAGAGATACTGTGTCTATTTTAAGCAACACAGGTTGTGCATCGTTTGCAACGAAGCACTAGAAAGCAGTAGTTGAAAATGTACCTGGAAAAATACATTCCTATAATTTGGATTGGGTAACAGTGATAGCTTCAGTTGTCCTTGGAGATGGCAAAGTGGTCTTATTTTGTGTTAACATGAAGACAACTCTACGATGTAATGACAGAACAATGAGCAAACATATCAAGGCCCCCAGCGTGGGAAAGAGAAAGTGCATCCAGCAGATGCACAGATTTGTCTGGGGAGAACCTGGGAAGTGCCATGTGATCTCTAATTCTCTAAGAAAATCTGAAAAGAGAATAAATTAGGAAGTGGGACATCTGCTACAGAATGCAACGGTGCTGAGAAATTGTTCAGAAGCAGATCACACTCTTAATCACTTTCGACAGCATCTCCAGAATCCTCTGAGTCTACATTCCTTTCCATGAAGATTCTCTTGCTAGAGTTTTTGAAAGTACAAAGCAGGTGTCAATCCAAAATGCACTTACAGCATAAGAGATTTACTTACATATTTGATATTACAGCTGAAGATGTCCAGTAAGATCAAACTCCAAACTGATTTTGCTATGGATTGGATTTTAATAACAAATTGACAGTAAAATTTAGCACTTTTTTTTTTTTTTTTTTGGTTTTTCGAGACAGGGTTTCTCTGTGTAGCTTTGCACCTTTCCTGGAGCTCACTTGGTAGCCCAGGCTGGCTGGCCTCGAACTCACAGAGATCCGCCTGCCTCTGCCTCCCGAGTGCTGGGATTAAAGGCGTGCGCCACCAAAGCCCGGCAATTTAGCACTTTTTTAAATAGATAGTTTTAATTATCAACATTGCAAAATTACAAGGGCTAATTACACTCTATATTGCTAGCTAAAAAAATAAGCACTCTGGATAAATATTATTAAGTGGAATGATTTACAGATTTAACACAGAGATTTAGTCATGATGATCCATCTCTCTGTTAAAGATCTTCTAACCAGAGGTATCACCTCCCTTTTCATCTTTTTTATTTTAAAATTAATTTGCATAAATTTTAAAGAAACACTACACAGAGTGGCTGTGCACTGTGCAGATAACGCACTAATATTATAAACTTACCTTTGAAATGCTATCATGTGTTTAATAAGAAAGGCATTCTTTGATATGTGATAGTTCAATGGTTAGCTTAGAGTAATTAGTACCAACCCAGGATCATCAGTTACTATATAGAACCCACATTCATTCCACGAACTTACTTAAAAATGTCGGTTTTAAACCAAAAAATTCAATTCAGGCTGCGGTAATTCTTCCTGGCTTATGTGCTTAAAACATATTTCCAGGGAAGGAAATCTGGGCTTTTAGCAGAACATTCTGTTAGGAGGCACAGACAACTGGTTTACTCCTCGAGGTGAAAATTAATCATTTGGCTACAACGGATTGTGTGATTTACCTGGTATAAAAATACATCAGTGAGTATTCTAAGAGCTTTGTCTTCTCTCTTCTTTTATCTGTTTATTGACATTGACTTAGAGATTTCATTTTAAATGATACTGCAATACATTAATGACTTTTGATACTTAAATCACCCTCATGTGGACACAAGACACCTGTTTTATATAGTTTTTGTATTTTTAATTATATCGTAATTATTGTTTGCAATTTATTTACTCTCTGGCTGAAGGTTCTAGACTCCTTTTATGTATTGCAAGTTCAAGCCTGGAGATAAGCCATCTCTTAAGTAGATCTGATTCTTTATGCAATAAATGACATTTATAAGACCATATTTAGATATTAATTACTACTAGGTTGTAAGTAGTCCTAGATAATCTCACATAATTTTATAGGAAAAATAAGCAAAAGAATGAAAACGCATCTAAAAATATGACTATCATGTCATCCAAATCTGAACAGCTTTATTGGAAACTGATACAATGAGTTCTTATCACTCTATACATTTATACTCATCTTATTCACATCCATGTTTGTTAGTGCTTTCTCTGAAAGTCAGAGCACCTGTGGCCTTTTTTTATTAACTTCACTAGGACAGAGAGTGATACAGACTAGACAAGAAAGAGGGTGGGAAAGGTCTAGCAGACAGCGCATGTGAGGAAGAGTCCTAAGGATTTTGATGTGGTGGAATTCTATTGCAATATCTTTGTTCTCCATTGTGTAGAGTCCCGGTTCTGTCTCAACTCTGTGTGTGACTCAGATAATCTGCTTCATCTCTATGGGATTGTTCTACTCACCCTTCTGTTGAGGAATGACTCAGATAATCTGCTTCATCTCTATGGGATTGTTCTACTCAACCTTCCATTGAGGAATGCGGATTGGAAGACCACTGGGATGTTTCTTCACAGTAGGAACTACAAATTGATGAATCCATTTTAAGCATGTCTACTTCAGGGTATAGAAAAAAAAACATTACAGGATGCAAAATTTACGAGTGAAAACTTTGAGTCCAACTTTTAACTATTTTTTTTCCCTTGAGGTAGAAAACAGAAAATATTTTGGGCCAAGAATATGCTTAAATTTTAAATTGAACTGGGCTACTATAGGTTTTCATTGAAATACTGTCTTTTTTATTTTATCTTATTTTATTTTTTTTTTGTTCAAGCTTTCCACTCTCTCTCTCCTGCAACACTTCATGAATCATAGGGGTATCCATTGGGATTGGGCTCCACAACTCTTCTTTTTGATTGGTTGTGGTTTTCTATAATAGTCTCCATTTGTTACACTGAGAAATTTCCTTGATGAGAGATGAGAGCTACATGTATCTGAGGGTACAAAGACAAATACTTAGAATGTAGTTATGGATTACAGTGGTCTAGTAAAGTTGTGGTTGAACATTTTTTTCCAAGATCTATGACTTTACTGCCCTTGGGTAGTTGGTTGGTTCCCAGTACCAGCCATGATTGTAAGAGCCAGAGGTTCAGAGAGTTTGCTGTATATTCTCTCCATTACAGCATGTCTCAAACCCAATTACAGGGTGCTGGTTACCTGCCACCCCAACAATCCTGCCATTATTATTCAAGTACACAGATCTTGTCAGGCAGTTGATCTTACAGATCATAAGTAAGCTGGCTAAGATCATTGATACCTTTCCCCCATCAGCCTGAGTAACACCTTCTATGACTATGAAAGGTAGCCAACCTTGAGGGTACTTCTGCCTCAATTCCAGTTTGATTGCTCTATAACATGTTTACAAGTTGTGTGGTACCTTCAACAGTAAGGTCTTATCATCTAATGTTAGTGGGCAGTCAAGAGTATTGACAAGAGTCTATATTCTTTTATGAGTCTCTAAGACTCTCTGACTAAGGTATAATGTGGGGAAAGATGTATCCTTATTCATTGTATTGGGAGTAAAAACATGTGCAGCCACTATAATAATCAGTATGGAGGTTCTCAAAAAGCTATAGATATGACTACAGTACAACCCGGATTTGCTACTCCTGGGAATATATCCAAAGAATTCCACATCCTAATACAGAGATACTTGCCCATCTGTCTTCATTTTTTAAATTTATTTATTCATTTTATTCACAATAACTAGGAAAAAGCCTAGATAGCTATTGATTTATTAAAAGATAAAGAAAATGTGACATACCAATGGAATTCTATTGATCTGTAAAAAAAAGAAAATAAAGTCGGGACTGAAAAAAGTCTTATGTTTAAGAGCACTTGCTGTTAATTGCAAAGGACCTGACTTTGATTCCCAGACCTAACAGTTGATTTCTCAAATTGCCATAATTCTAGCTTCAGGAAATCTGATTTCTTTGGACTCAGCATGTTCTGCATTCAAATTCACAGTTGTAAACTCACGTTATTCTTAAAAAGAGAGAAATGGAATTATGGAAATTTCAGGTAAATGGCTGAAACTGGAAAAATTATCGAGTGAAGCAATTCAAAAGAAAAACAAATGCCACACAGTTGTCCTTCAGATATGAATCTGAACTTCAATTCTCTAATTTTCTCTGTTCAACTTGTGATAGCTGTAAAAGCCAGGAATCAGGAAAGCAAGTATTTGTGAGATAAAGCAAGATAAGAGAGATATGGGGTAGGAAGAAGTGTTGACCAAAACGAAGTGGGTGTGAGAGAACTGTAAGGAAACCTATTACGTTTTAATAAGACCAAATCATTTGTATAAAAATAGAGTTGGAAGGGAGATGACCTACATGACTGATAAAATTGATTTTTCTGGGGTGTCTTTAGAAGAATATGAAAAATAAAGCAAGAATCTAAGTGACTGTCACTGCAATGCAGCTGACTGTGTGAGCACATGCATTCCTATATTTGGCTGTCCATCACATCCAAGCATTACACATTCATTCACAGATCAGGGACTGAAATTCATGAGACAGAGAGCGAGCCCAAGGCAAAGCTCAGCCAAATGATGGCTCAGGACACCTGCATTTAATCCTTCCTCTTCTCATATGTGTACATATAGTAGAACCCCTATCTAACTATAAATAACCGAGAATCAATGTAAAGACTAAATCTTCAGCACTAAAGGATTGTGTTAGCTAGCACAGTTAAAAAAAAATACCAGTGGTCTTCCTCAAAGAAGCCAGTGTCTATGTACAAGGCACGTGAAATAAATACTCTACTTTTAAGAATAATAATGCATGCTCTGGCTGGAACTCAAAGTGTGCTGATTGCTTCTCAGTTTTTTTGACTGATAGTTCTGATGTGTTGTTAAATGAGAAATAGGGGTCTTTCTCTGTCTAGAACTGCAGATTGCACAGTAAGTAAATAGAATGTTTTCCTCTGTGACTCCGGATCCAACTTCTAACAATCAGCTCTTTCTCCTTGCCAACCACAAGGGTAAGGAAAACATTTATTCTTCTTTACAGTCATTCCCCCTTTACTTGCTCAGACAATTTAGAAAATAGCTCTGTGGGGGAACTTCTTCAATAATGCTCTAGTGCTGACATTTCTGGGCACAGTATCCAATTGTATTGTGTTGGTGGGTACCGGAGAGCCCTTTCTGGCTGACAGAAGCAGTAAATCATGTCACCTGCCAGAGAAGTAAATCACTAGAATATGGTGAACCATGTCAAAGGGAAAGCCTTTAGAGCATTGCTAAACACAAGTTCTCCCTCTCTCTCTCTCTCTCTCTCTCTCTCTCTCTCTCTCTCTCTCTCTCATCTGTCTTTGTCTCTATCTCTGTCTGTCTGTCTCTTTCTTTCTGTCTCTCTGTCAATTTCTCTCTTTTTCCTCGGTAAAATATAAGGCAATGACTTGTTTACAGAGGACATGTTCTGTCTTTACAAACTTATCCCACAGGCTTAAAGATTGTTTCTTTGAAAATGATTTGATTTTTGTGTGTTTTTCACTTATAAGAACTCCAGAATTTCTTCCCTGTAGACTTTTTTTGTGGTGTGTGTTTTTACATTTTTTTGAAAGCCAATTTATGTTATTGAAAGCTAAAACCTTTCCGAATTGTGCTTCAAAATATCCATGGCAGTAAATAATCCAGTTACACGCACATTAAGGCAGAACAAATGTGGTTTTTATAGCTGTTGTCTCACTCTGGAACCGCATGTGTTGTGCATTTATATGAACAACCGCAAGTTTATTGAGCACCTACCGGATACTAATTAATCTAGAGAAATAACATATATTTTTACATGAAGTTTCTTCCTTAGGCAGCCTACATTTTAAGTTTTATAATCAGTTAAATGATATTAACTCAATGTGCAAATTATTTATTAGGGCTAGTGGTATCAACTAGTAGAATAGAATTTCTGTAAACATTTCTGGGAAGAAAATGTCACTGTCACGTTGTCACTCAGTGTGTACTAGAAATAACATTGAAGACACCCATGTCAGGAAAGTGCTCAAAACACACAGACTTGAAAATAGTGCTCCCTGTCTTAAGATAAACTTTGAGTCCATTTACTCAAAGAAATGGTGTTTGCATATAAATCTGAATTATTGCTAGCTCTGTTTATTTTAGGAGCATGTTTACAGATGTCCAATTTTATGGCTTGAATTTGGTATTTTATATCTGCATCCAAGCTGATGAACTTGTTTAGATCTAATCCATTAAGAGCAAATCGTATTAGGATATGATCGACTAAAATCTTTATTTGCAACATTGTATGGACACGTTAACACACAAAGGGGAATACCATAAGAGGGCAGGAGTTATACTGTCAGAAGTCCAAATAAATGTCAATATCTTCTGCAAGTGATCACAAGAAGGAGGGCTAGAAAGGACTCCTTCTCAGACTCTGATGTCACACGTGGTGGGTAGCACTGTGGTATCACCACTGTTTGTACTTCAGTCACCCAGTCTTTAGTATTCTGTTATAGCATTCCAAGAAAGCTAACCTATTACACATATTGAAATTCCCCAAGATTGACATGCCATGGATTAACTACTATTCATTAGAAATATGCCATTGTAGATCATACATTGTGAGGATCAAGATCCAGCAGCTTAGACTGCTCGCAGTTAGGCTCTTCTGTCCTTCTGAACATGAAGACACGTTTGTTCCTTTGCCTATCTGCTTCCTGCCATCAGAAATCTCCAGAATGAGAACATGTGAGCAATGAAACAATCTCCATCTAGCCATGAGTGTTGTTAGTACATGGATCCTTAACTTCTAAACCTCCACAATAGTGAGAAATGCTTAATATCTGTTATAACTCACTTGTTCTTGGGTATTCTGCTATAGCAATGACATCTATAGCAACTGGCAACATGCTCAGAGTTAAATGGATTGACAATGAATGTCCTGGTTCTGGGAGCCACAGACATTAAAGAGATTCCTTCAACTTTTAGGGTTTTCAAATATGAATTTCAACAAGGCATCCCTGTGATGGCAGAAGAAAAAAGGAAAGAAGGAAGGAAAGAAGAAGGAAGGAAGGAAGGAAGGAAGGAAGGAAGGAAGGAAGGAAGGAA